>PVHX01022861.1:0-15194 GCA_004024805.1 Geosciurus inauris
GGCCTCCCGAGGTGCTGAGATTAAGAGTGCACACCGCCTCGCCTGGCCTAGACTATCCTTTCTTAAAGCCAGAAGTAGGTGGTCAAATGTGTAATACTTTAAAGAATTTCTAGACTTAATCTGATTTTTCCCACCTTTCCAGGTTGAGACCGAGCTAAAGTTAATCTGTTGTGACATTCTGGATGTACTGGACAAACACCTCATTCCAGCAGCTAACACTGGCGAGTCCAAGGTTTTCTATTATAAAATGTAGGTTCCATCCTAGAAGGGAAAATGTAAGATAAAAGTTGGCCTTAGAATCATGACATTTTCTTCATAGGTTTTCAACTTTTATTTAAGAATAGTTATTTAATGTTGGTAGATTATATGGGAGGAGTGATTCTTAAAACTTAAGTAGCTTGATATTCATTTGCAAATGCATTGGTAGTAGAGAATTGTTGCATTTTAAGATGAACAGCCTGTTATACAAAATGTGTTGGCTTTTGCTTTATCTGTTTACCTTCTTTTGCTTTTGTGGGTTTCTTCTCCCAGCTACAGCTATGCACTTCATGATCCACACCCCCACCCCTGAATCAAACCGGGATTGGTGGGGAGGGGGGTCTCACATGCTAGTCAAGTGTTCTAGTAGTTGGCTATATCCCCAACCCTTATCTTATTTTAACACAAAGTCTTACTAAGTTGCTTAGGTTGGCTTCAAACCTGCTATCCTCCTGCTTTAGCCTCCTGAGTAGCTGGGATTATATATATGGGCCACCATGCCCAGCCCACAGTGCAGTCTTAACTGTTATATAGAAAAACTATTTTTGAGGGCTGGGGATGTCAAAAGTAGAGCACATGCTCAAGGTCTTGGTGCAATCCCAGCACCTCATGGGGAAAAAAGAAACATTTATTTCATGACTAATAAACGTGTCATAAACCACTTTTCCTGTTTAATTCTTGTCTGTCGGGTGATTTTTTTTTTTATTGAATATTTTTTTATTCATGTTTATTTTATTCATTTATTATTTATATGTGGTGCTGAGGATTGAACTCAGTGCCTTATGCACTGAGCAAGTGCTCTACCACTGAGCTACAGCCCCAGCCCCTGCTGGGTGATTTTTAACAAACATTTCATCTATTTAATTATTGATCTGTCAGTTAATTTCTGTGGGAGTCTTCCTTATAGTTATTAATATGAACTCTCTAAGGAGGAAAAAAAAAAGCTTAACCAATCATTTTTGAGTTTTATTTTTGTTTGGTGGTACTGGAGATAGAACCCAGGACCTCATGCATGTCAGGCAAGAGCTCTGTATCACCAAGACAAATCCCCAGCACCTCATTCCCTTTTTTGGGGCGTGGGGGTGGGGAAGTGGTGGTACTGGAGATTGAACTTGAGCACTCAACCACTGAGCCACATCCTCAGCCCTATTTTGTATTTTATTTAGAGACATATTCTCACAGAGTGCTTAATTAGTACCTCACTTCTGCTGAGGTTGGCTTTGGTCTTGTGATCCTCTTGCCTCAGTCTCCTGAATGTATTTTTAATATATTTTATAAATATATATTTTATATTATATATTTTATTTTATATAATATAGAAAGCTTGAAGTTTTTCTATTTAAAATGTAATTTGTTCCTAATTTTGGTTTTGTTTTGTTGTAGGAAAGGGGACTACCACAGGTATCTGGCGGAATTTGCCACAGGAAATGACAGAAAGGAGGCTGCAGAGAATAGCCTAGTGGCTTATAAAGCTGCTAGTGATATTGCAATGACAGAACTTCCACCAACGCATCCTATTCGTTTAGGTCTTGCTCTCAATTTCTCTGTTTTCTACTATGAAATTCTTAATTCCCCTGACCGTGCCTGCAGGTAAGTCATGGAGGAGAATGGAAGCTTTCGATGTGAAGTGAAAAGGTTCTGGAGGAAGAGACAGTTACTTGTTTTGTTCATTGGAACTACCTTTGTAGTCTTTGTATTCCTTTGGCTCTTGATAAAAACTGTTGGAATAACATACAGACCCATAGCAGTTACTATAATTTGATGGATTTGTTGTTGTTCTTGGTAGATACAAAAGATTCTAACATAATGTGTGTGGGAAAGGAATGAAGAATTACTATAATAAAATTATCTTAGTTTTTCTGTTAGCTTTTAGTCTTCATGGCCTTACTATTTTTTTTTTTTTGGTACCGGGGAGTGAACTCAGGAGTACTTGACCATTGAGCCACACCCCTAGCTCTATTTTGTGTTTTAAAGACAGGGTCTCACTGAGTTGCTTAGCACCTCATTGTTGCTGAGGCTGGCTTTGAACTTGTGATTCTCCTGTCTCAGCCTTCCAAAGTGGTAGGTTTACAGGCGTTGTGCGCCCAGTTCCCAGTTTTTGATTATAGATACAACTTTTGAAGGACTATCTTCATGTATATAACTTTCTACTTTTCAAAAATTGTACATATTACATGAATTTTTATAATTTATAACCATTTTTAAGTGTACAATTCAGTGGCATTAAGTATAGCCATAGTGTTGTGTAACTATTTCAATACTTTTCATCATCACCCTATCCAAAACAAACTATAACTTTGGTGATAATTCCCCAATTTCAATTGCCCAGGCTTGCCTTGAACTTGGCAATCCTCATGTTTCAGCCTCCTGAGTATCAGAGAGTATAGTTGTGTAATACACATCTATCTGTTTTACTTTCTGCTTCTGAATTTGCCTGTTCTAGGTACTTCCTGTACATGAAATCATAATATTTGTTCTTTTCTGTATGGCTTATTTTACATAGCATATTTTCAAGATTCATTCACGTTTTAGTATCTATCTCAGTTTAAGTCCTCTTTTTGTTTTCTTTTTTTTCTTTTCTGATGGTTTGAAACCAGGGCTTTGGACATGCTAGGCAAGTGCTCTTCCACTGAGCTACATCCCCAACCACCTAAAGTCCTTTTTTATTTTTTTTCTTGGTACTGGGGATTGAACTCGACCACTGAGCCACATTCCCAGCCCTGTTTTGTGTTTTACATAGAGACAGAGTCTCACTGAGTTGCTTAGCACCTCGCCGTTGCTGAGGCTGGCTTTGAACTTGTGAGTCTCCTGTCTCAGCCTCCTTAAGTGCTGGGATTACAGGCTTGAGCCACCGCGCCCGGCTCTAAAGTCCTCCTTGTGGTTGAATATTGTCTGTTTCATGTAGATAACACATTTGGTTTATCTATCTTTTGATGAGTAGTTGTATTTGTTTCTTTCTCTTTGCCTTTTTAAGTAATGCTGTTGTCATCAGCATACCAAGTATTCTTTTTTTTTTTTTTTTTTTTGCTACCAGGATTAAACTAAGGGATACTTGACGATTGAGCCTCATCCACAGACCTATTTTGTGTTTTATGTAGAGACAGGGTCTCACTGAGTTGCTTAGTGACTGGTCGTTGCTGAGGTTGGCTTTGAACTTGGAAGTCTCCTGTCTCAGCCTCCCAAAGTGCTGGGTTTACAGTTGTGTGCCACGGCGCCTGGCTTTGAATCCATTTTTAAAAATTTTTTTATTTTATTTATTTATTTATTTTTATTTCTCTTTCTGAGTTTTTTAATTTTTCTCAAAAGTTGCATTTTAATACATGTTGTCAAACATAACAGAAAAAAACAAGTTTTCAGAAGCTGTGCACACTATTCACTGAAAACATTTGTTGAGGCAAATAGAAAAAAAATTGTTACAATCATAATTTTTCTAACTTTGCACAAAATTATAAGCAGATTACATTCTTCATATTAAACATCTTTATATGCACTTTCAATGAACAGTGTGTGTGTGTGTGTGTGTGTGTGTATATATTTGAATCCATTTTTAACTCTACCTAGAAGTAGAATTGATGGGCATGGTAATTCTGTGTTTTAATTTTTTGAGGAGCCAGACCTTTTCTGCAGAGGCTGAATCATTTTACGTTGCCATCAGCAATATTTGAGAGTTCTGTTTTTTCCATATTTTTACTAATATCTGTTGTTTTCTTATTTTGCTTTCTTAAATTAAAAAAAATTTTTTTTTTTAGATATTGATGGACCTTTATTTTATTAGTTTATTTATGTGCAGTGCTGAGAATCTAACCCAGTGCCTCACACATTGTAGGCAAGTGCTCTACCACTGAGCCACAACTCCAGCCCACACTTTTTTTGATACTGGGGATTTTTGACCCAGAAGTGCTCTATTGTTGAGCTACATACCTGGCTTTTAAAAAAATTTTTATTTTGAGACAGGGTTTCACTAAGGTGTCCATGCCCGCTTCAACTTAAGAATCCTTCTGCTTTTTAGTTTCTTGAGTAGGTAGAATTACAGGTATGCACCACTGTGCCCAGCTTTATAATACTTTTTTTTTTTTTTTTAATTTTTGTAGTTGCAGATTGGCAGAGCTACTTTATTTTGTTTACTTTTTAAAAGTGGTGCTAAGGATTGAACCCAGTGCCTCACACATGCTAGGCAAGTGCTCTGCCATTGAGCTATAGCTCCAGCCCTTAACTACTTTTTGTGTGTAAAAGTTTTTAATTCTGATGAAATCTGATTTATCAGTTTTTGAAAAATTTCCCATGCTTTGTTATATGTAAGAAAATAAAATTCACAGGGTGTGGTGGTACATGCCTATAATCCCAGTGATTATTGAGGCTGAGCCAGAAGGATTGTAAAGTTCAAAGCCAGCCTCAGCACCTTAGCAAGACCCTGTCTTGAAATAAAAAGGGGTGGGGATATGGTTCAGAGTTAAGCACCCTTGTGTTCAATATCCAGTACTCTCTCCATCCCCACCCACCAAAAAAGGGAGAAGAAAATAAAAAACGGTAGTCAAATACAGTGCCATGAGTATTTTTCTCCTGTTTTGTTTTTTGTCACAACATTTTATAGTTTTAGCTTATAAGATTTTAGGTCTTTGGTCTCTCTCTGTGTATGTGTGTACACGTACACACATGGTGGTCCAACTCAGGGCCTTAATGCATGCCAGGCAAGCACTCTTTAACTGAGATATACTCCCAGCCCTTCAATTCATTTTTTGAGTCAATTTAAAAATTTTTGTAATAATGGTTCATCGTCATTCATATGCATATGAATGTCCAGTTTTCTTAGTAACATTTGTTGACGATTGCTTTTTGTCATTGAATAGTTTTGATGCCCTTTAGGAAAAATTAACTGAACAGTTTTATACATGAAAGTTTACTTCTGGGCTCTTCTGGGCTCAGTTCTGTTGTTTATAACTTATTTTGTTAGCTGCTTTGCATTCATTTTAGTCTTTTTGATTATATGTTATAGTAAATTTTATTATTGGTGGTGGTGGTGGTGGTGTTAGAGAGCAAACAAACAGCCTCATACATGCTAGTTATTCTTGGGATTGAACCCAGGGGCCCTTGACCACTGAGCTTAGTTCTCAGTCCTTTTTATTTTTTGAGAGAGGGTCTCATTGCTTAGGGCCTCACAAAATACTGAGGCTGGCCTCCAACTTTCGATCTTCCTGCCCAGTTACTGGAATTACAGGCATGTGCCACCCTGCCTGTCTTCCTCACTTTTTTTGTGGTATTAGTGATTGAATCCAGTGGCGCCCTATGAGCTGCACTCCTGAATCTTTTTATTTTTTGAGAATAGTTTCCCTAAGTTGCTGAGGCTGGCCTTGAACTTTGTGATCCTGCTGCCTCAGCCTCTGGATTTGATAAAATTACAGGAATATGCTTTCATCCCCAGTTTCCTATTTGTTTATTTTATAAAAGTTTTTTTTTTAAATATTTTTTTTTAGTTGTTGATGGATCTTTATTTTTTTATTCATTTATTATTTATATGTGGTGTTGAGGATTGAACCCAGTAGTGCCTCACGCATGCTAGGCAAGCGCTCTACCACTGAGCTATAGCCCCAGCCCAAAAGTTTGTTTTTTATAAAAGTTTTCACAATAAATATTAGAGCAGTAAAAAATGTGTATGTATTTTTTATTTTCAATGAAAATTTTTTAAAGAATAGAGAAGGGAGAGAGCAATTAGTACTGAAATTGAGCCCTGAGTTCCTCTCATGCTGGTTTATAGAGTTTTACCGCAAAGTTCCTGGGTAATGTCTGAGACTTCCTTTTGCTTTAAAACTTTATGAAGTAAATGAACCATTAACTAGAACTTGGAAAAATGCTGCTGTTGTTGTTATTATTATTATTGTTTTTTACTGGAGATTGAACTCAGGGGCACTCGACCACTGAGCCACATCCCCAGCCCTATTTTTTTTGTGTTTTATGTAGAGACAGGGTCTCACTGAGTTGCTTAGTACCTCACTGTTGCTGAGGCTGGCTTTTAACTTGCGATTCTCCTGTCTCAGCTCTCCCTAAGTGCTGGGATTACAGGCTTGCGCCACCGTGCCCAGCTGAAAAATGCTTTTATTATTATGCATGTATTTTGATGGTGATTTAGGTTGGAATTTGGTGTACATGTTGTTAACATATAGATTGCCTGTGTATTGTAATCAATGGTAATATACTTTCAGAAAGCATAGTAAGAAGCAGTGCTCAAAACATCTTTATTCCAAATGAATTATTTTTTTCAAATATCTTTATTTATTTATTTTTATGTGGTGCTGAGGATTGAACCCAGCGCCTCATGCATGCAAGGCAAGCACTCTACCACTGAGCCACAATCCCAGCCCCCCAAGTGAATTCTTTTAAAAAAATCATTGTTAACATTATTCAATTGGAATAACTGAAGGATAAGATTGATATCTCAGTATTTTCGGACTGTTAATTTTTGTAATACATTTATTTAATTTTAGGTTGGCAAAAGCAGCTTTTGATGATGCAATTGCAGAACTGGATACACTGAGTGAAGAAAGTTATAAGGACTCTACACTTATCATGCAGTTGTTACGTGATAACCTGACACTATGGACTTCAGACATGCAGGGTGATGGTAAGTAAACTTTCTGTAGTTAAATGTGTCTGAGTTGCTGGATTATTTTACTCATTTTAGAAATTTCTTCACTTGTTTTATATTAAAATAGAATATAAATTCACAGCCTGTCTGCTGTCAACTATCAATTTAATCACTGCCTTTACAGGAAATGGTACCAAAGCACAGAGATGATAAAAGACATATTTGGAAAAGGGGAATCTTATGTTAATAAAGATTTTAAAGTTTTACCTTTAATTAAAAATGTTTTGTTAAACTTAGGTTACCTCTTTCACGGTTTTTTTGAAGGTTGGGGACAAGAGGGATGAGAGAGCAAGCAGTTCATTTCATCTTCCCAGATTCAGTTTGGGGGGAGGTAGAGATTAATTGTATTTAAAACTTGATAGTATTTGTAGGTATATTTGATGTACCTTTGTTTGGAAATCTTTCATCTAAAAGGACTTATTTTCCTCCTGAATTCTGTAGAGAAATGAAATGTTCTATCCTTGGGTCTTTATTTAAGGAGTCTGATGGAGTTTGTTTTACTTCTGGAAGGTTTTCAGTTTCATACAGTTACTGAGTGTTTTTCAAAATTTAGTTGTGATTTGGGGGTTTTGTATAAATCTTTACTTTAAATGTAGAGGCCTGAATTGTCATGTTTGTTTTATCTTTTTGAGAAATTGTGGCATTGCTGGTGATTAAATTCATGCTCTATCACTGAGCTACACCCCTAGCCCCCAAGTTTAATTTTTTCTGGGGCAGGCTATTGAAGGGGGCTGGAGAAAGGACAGTGTGATGTGACCATTGTGAGGTAGTTGTATGGTTGCTGGTGATGGTGGTAAAAAGTTGGAATAGGAAGTTTGCTGACAGTTTTAGCTGCAATTAAGAGTGTTACTTGAACAGAAGTATATGTTGTATTACTTGAGGTTGGCTGTATCTTCTGTTGGTCAACCCACATGCTGTAATGTCTGAAATATACATATATATTGGGGCATATATATTGTCACTTTGTTTACTCTAGAAAGATTGTATCAAATTTCTGACTTATTGTAGGTTATGATACTGACATGAGAATGAGGTGGTTCAGCTTCTAAAGCTTATGTGTTTGACTAGATCTGGATTAATAAGATGTGAAATGTGACTGACTTACACATTTTCCAACAAATCCAGAGGAAGCCAAAGGTACTTTTCCAAACAAAACTTTCCAGACAATCACTACCATTCCTTTGGAACACAAAACCAGTTTACCATACCTGAACTACAGTGACTTCAGGTTCCTTCTAGCTTTAAAATTCTGTTGTAGGGCTGGGGTTGTAGCTCAGTGGTAGAGCACTTGCCTCGCATGTGTGAGGCACTGGGTTAGATCCTCAGCGCCACATAAAAATAAGTAAATATATTGTGTCCATCTACAACTAAAAAAATAATTTTAAAAATCTATTGTATTTTAACAATAACTGTCCAAAAGAATGGCCAGTCACCTACAACTTAGTGAAGACTAGTATTTCTGTGCCTCTTTGAGGAAATAAAAAGGAAAGCAAAATAAAAAGGGAAGCATGTGGAGCAGCAGTAAAAATTGCTGCTTTCTTCTGAGTGAACTATACTCCTCCAAACTCAGGACATGTTTTTAAGGCTGAAAGTAACAAAGGTGACCTGGGTTGAGACGCTTTTTTAAAGATTCTCCATGCCAGATCTTACAGTAACTAAGTTGCTAGATTACACAATTAAATACAAATTTATACTCTCTAATGCACCTATAGCTCATTATTACTGATAATTAAGAGTTGATTAATCAAAGTAGACTATATGTCATCATTCCATTTTTATACAGAACTAAAATTGTCCTATTGGTTATTGGGTATGGTTTTATGAAATGAACCGTGTTAAAATAGGAATATCTTCTTTTTTTAAAATTTTTTTTTAGTTGTAGATGGATGTAATATCTTTATTTTATTTAGTTATTTATATGTGGTGCTGAGGATTGAACCCAGTGACTCACACTTGCAAGGCAAGTGCTCTACCACTGAGCTACAGCCCCAGCCCCGAAATATCTTCTTTAAACTACTTATATTTCATGGTAGGAAGATTCTTTGTACAGCGATTACTTGTTACATATTAGCATAGGTTTTTCTTTAGTCCTGAAAGTTATTTTTAGTGTCCTCTTTTTCCTCTAAATCCTCTGGAGCACTATTTTCCCTGTCCATGGTCCTGTTTGCATTCTGGTCTTCTGAGCTCTCACCAGAATAAATTCCACTAACAGTAATCTAAGGCATTTCCAGGCACTGCTACACATCTCAAAAATTCTCCAACCAATTCCAAAAAGCTCCAAAAGCTTTTGAACCATTTGATCAGGTTAGTCATAGCAGTGGCCCCACTCCTGGTACCAAATTCTGTTTTAGTCAAAACTTTTTTGCTGCTGCAACAAAGAGACCCGACCAGAACAATTGTAGAGGATGGAAAGTTTATTTGGGGGGGCTCATGGTTTCAGAGGTCTCAATCCATCGACAGCGGACTATGTTCCTCCGGGTTGAAGGTGAGGCTGAACATCATGGCAGAGGGAAGCAGCTTACCTGATGATCAGGAAGCAGTGAGTTATTTTTAATCTAGAGAAATTCAGTTATTTTAATTCCTTACTCAGTCTATAAATTGAACAGTTGATTAAATTTAGTTGAAACAGTGTTTTCATTAAAAAGTTATTAAAAGTTTTTTGTTTAAAATGCTTATAGTTAAGAGCATGGTAGTATCAACAATGAAAAAAAGATTAACATTGTAGTAAGGTTAATTAAGGGCATTAGGAAGTTCTGCACCACTTGTCAAAAAATGTATAGTACTGCATGCTCTATTAAGGTGATTTGTAATAGATTCCATCCTAAATATGCACGAAATACTATCATGAAATTTGCAATTTTCCAGAATGTTAGTTGTATTTAGGTGGTTTTCTCCTTTATTTCTGGCTGTACAGAATAGTGAGGGTTTCTAAAGGAAGAAATCTGTGGTTTACTTATATGCTTTTCTGTCTTGTTATTGCAGTATGTTAATGTCTGTTCCATTGTATTGGAACATTTCTTTAACGGGATCACTGCCCTGTCCTCTTAGAGTGATTTCAGTCCTTTTCTCTAACCTATCATAAGAGGACTGTTTATACACAAGATTATGTGTGTGCTGTCTGATCCTCCCTCCAAAATCTAGGAGTAGGAACAGAAATACCTGAGGAAATCTTTTTTCCCCCCTTTTCTGTATACCTTACAAAACAATATTATTTTCTTAGCAGTAAAAGGAAGAATTGGACAGATTATTTCTTAGAGTGAAGTTTATACAAAGCGAAAGATCAAAAGCTGACTTCCCTGTATCATTGATGTTTTCCTTTGTCCTGCTTTCTTGGTTTATTTTTCTTGTAATGTTGCTTTCATATGATTGTCTCCCTCCCTCTCTTCTTGTAATATAGATTCCTAAAGGAAAATCCAACTCTTCCTTTCCTAAAAACTCTACTTTGTAAGTCATTGTCATGGCACAGTGAATTTTGCTTTTAGTTTTGGTTCTTCACTAATCATGCCTGCATATTTTTCATCCTGTTGCTTACAAACTGCCTGTTTTACATTTTCAAGGTGCTAAACTTTCTAAGACCTCATTGGCCTGCTACCCCTGCCTATGTCTGGTTGGGTGTGACTTACTCGATAAAATGATTTCTATATGTATAGGACTTTTATGCCAAAGTTACTTGGAACTTTTGGCAAATCTAATGATTGCTCATGAGTAATTAAAGTGCGTTCTAGTGTTAACTTATATTGACAGTGTGTTTCTGTTAAAAATGATAGTGAATGTGAATGCTCCTGTGATGTTTCCTGAATTCTGAATACAGGAACAGTCTGGGAAATGAAACTTTGGGGAACAACTGGGTGTCTTTGAGTTCTTTCCTTGGTAAATGGCTATTTTTGTCTTTGTATATCTTTTTTTTTTGGTACCAGGGATTGAACTCAGGGGCGCTTGACCACTGAGCCACACCCTAGCCCTATTTTGTGTTTTATGTAGAGAGAGGGTCTCACTGAGTTGCTTAGTGCTTTGCCGTTGCTGAGGCTGGCTTTGAACTCAGGATCCTCATATCTCAGCCTCCCATCATGATAGGATTACAGGCGTGCACCACCGTGCCCGGCTTTTGCTTATCTTTTTCTATATTCCAAGTCAGAAAATCTTGATGTCCTTGAGGTAACTGAGAACCACATTATGAAGTCAGATCTTTTTATCACAAGAGATTTAAAACTATGATTACTTAACCCTTAATACTATAATAACATTCATTGTTTATCATAGAAGTCTTTAAAAAGATTGAGATAGTCTCAGAATATTTCATGTTTATAGACAGCTGGTGTTAATTTGTCCATCTTAATTAATTAACAAGCATTATGAATGGGTAGATTGTCTTCCAAATGTTTTATGATTTTTGATTGATGTAAGAAAATACTAGCTGTATGTCGTGGTACACACCCAGCTACTTGGGAGGCTGAGGCATGCGGATCACAAAGGTCAAAGCCAGCCTGGGCAATTTAGTGAGATCCTGTCTCAAAATAAATAAAAAGAGCTAAAGGATGTAACTTAACACTCACCTAACTTGTGCAGGGTCCTGGGTTCAGTCCCAACTATTCCCCACCCCATCCCCAGGTATTTAGAGAGAGACTCTGTGTGTGTGTGTTTAAATTTTTATGTGATACTAGGGATCAAACTTGGCCTTGCATGTGTTAAAAGCATATGCTCTGCCACTGAACTCTGCCTCTTGACCTTTGGTTAATTGATTTTTTAAAAATTTAGTTTGACAGAAATTAGTGACTTTGTAGAAATTATAAGTGATTTGTTTAAAGCACAAAAGAACGTAATTTTTACCTTAGATCTTTTTTTTTTTTTTTTTTTAAAGCAAAAACCACTGCATGCTTCTTTATTATGCCTGGTTTGTTTAATGCTTATTAATAGGAATATGTTTCTCTGGTCAGTAAGACTGGCTTTGTGTTGCATGTCATGGTGCAGTTGAACTCCTCAGGCTAATTGTCATGTTCAAAAAGAGAAGAAATATAGCATGATAAAACTGGTCCAAATACCCTTCTTTAATAACCTCAGTGGTCTGGTTTACTTTGAGCATGCTGTTTCACTCTGATGTGAGGAATCTGATGATAGTTTCGTATATCTGGCCAAGGGACAAAATGTTAAGTGTTTGTTTACAACAACAGAATACCCCCCCCACCAAACACCATAGAACTCCGTTGGAGCATTTTACTACTTGGTTCACTTTATTGAAACATTTCTCATAATGGAGCTTGCGGGTAAATTAGATTTTGCAAAAATATGCAAAATACTCTGATTTAAAGGGGTGAGGTTATTGAGAAAGAGTATTTTGACCCAAGATATATATGAAAGCTTGAAAATTGTTTCAAGACCATGGTTACTTTGGCTGTGTACTTTTAAGAGCTTCTTTAAACATAGAATCATTGACTTTGTGCATCAGTTTATTTTCCCCCATATTGATTATTGGCCCTTTCAGGACTGCAATCAGCAGCCCTTCTTAATTTAGGCATCTCTCAGGTATCAAGGATGATAGAAGTCCTTTACCTGTCTGTTCAGTTCAGTTGTAGCAAATATGAGTCTTTGGCTTAGAATGACAACTCTGTGAATATTATGACCTCATATAGTCAATATGAAATATGTCTATCATCTTTACAGGTGAGGAGCAGAATAAAGAAGCGCTGCAGGATGTGGAAGATGAAAATCAGTGAGACATAAAAGCCAACAAGAGAAACCATCTCTGACCACCCCACTCCTCCCTGTCCCACCCCTTGGAAGTTCCCCATTGTCACTGAGAACCACCAAATCTGACTTTTACATTTGGTCTCAGAATTTAGGTTCCTGCCCCCCCCTTTTGTTTTTTTTTTTTTGTTTTTTTTTTTTTTTTTTTTTTCTTTTTGGGAGGGTTTTTTTTGTTGTTTTCTTTCTTTTTTTTTTTTTTTAACAGTTTTCAAAAAGTTCTTAAAGGCAAGAGTGAATTTCTGTGGATTTACTGGTCCCAGCTTTAGGTTCTTTAAGACACTAACAGGACTGCATAGAGGCTTTTTCAGCATTACTGTATTTGTCTCCGTGCCAGAAGTGGCAAGGTCACCATTAGAAATGGAAATTGCATTTGAAAGCCATTAGACTTCTAGGTGATGTATCTGAGAGATTGATCACACTTTAGAGGCATACGTGGTATCATTTTTTTTTCCTTTTTCTAATTGTTTGAATTTTATACCAATGTTTAAACTTAATTGGGTGTTAGCTTGAGGTGGTTAAAAGGTTGTTTTGGGGGAGGTTTGTTGTTAATGGTTTTGCTGTAAAAAGTGTTCCAAACTTCGCTGAAATGTTGCAGAAAAGCGTGGTGCTGGTAACAGTTCAACAATCCGTGGCTGCTCATTCTTGCCTACTTTTACTCTCCTTCTAAAGCAGGTTAGCATTGAAGGTGGTATGGAGAAGCCTGCATGCGTGTTCAATTCTTTGTTTCTTCTCCTTCCCTTTTCCCCTGCCTCCCTTACCCTCCTTCGCTCGCTCAACCTCTTTTGTTCAGTATGTGTAACTTGAAGCTAATTTGTACTACTGGATATCTGACTGGAGCCACAGATACAGAATCTGTATTGTTCTTACTGAAACACAGCATGGAATTAACATTAAACTTAAATAAAACAAACCTAAATTAAAAATGCCAAATACATTGCGCCTCCATCCTTTATACTTTTAAAATAAAACCTGTAGTTCGAACACAATGACAGTATTACATTTATCTGAATGTGAAAAGATTTCTCCTTTTTTTCTTCCATAAATTATCTGTCACCCAAAGATGTATATTTTGGAAAAAGAAAATACTACCTGTAATCTGGTTGTGAAGAACACTTAAGTAATCTTTTAAATTGATTGATTACATGTCCTGTCTTCCAAATCAGTTAGCAACCCAGTATTTATGTTGATCATTAAAGTACAACATGAGCATTTAACACAAGGTGTAGTTATGGATCATTTTCTATCATGGAAGGTTGGGTTGTGTACAACCTAATAAGGCCAGAATAATTCTCCGTGGGCTGAGGTTTATATCACATACTCCTCCTTGAAAAGGTCAGTGGCAGGTGAGAAAATTTATTTTTTGTGTTAGCCCTTACCAGAAACACTCTAAGTAGTTTATTCCAGAGGGATTTGTGCATCAGTGTTTATATCATATTGGTCATTTTACATTGGGCAGTTAGATATCCTCCCCCCCCCTTTTGGTACCGAGGATTGAACTCAGGGGTACTGGATCACTGAGCCACATCCCCAGCCCTATTTTGTGTTTTATGTAGAGACAGGGTCTCACTGAGTTGCTTAGCCCCTCGCCATTGCTGAGTCTGGCTTCGGGACTCTTCTGTCTCCCAAAGTACTGGGATTACAGATGTGCGCCACCGCCCCTGTCTTTGGAATAGTGTTTTGCTTAAGAAAGATGCATTTCTAGCTTTCCTGAATCCTAGAAAATAGTTTTTAGTTGATAAATGTTTCTTAACCACATTTCCTTTTTTTTTTCTAAAATGAATTGTTGACATAAGTATACTCCAGGCCTCAACTCTTGGTAGCAGACATTTAGAATATTAAAAAAATAAGTAACATTCTAGTAGAGTTAGGGTTAAAAAAAAGTTTTATGAATTGCTTTTCCCATCAGATGAGATGGTTGGAGACATTTGGATACAATTCATTCTCTACTGTCCACTTAGAGCAACCCAGGGAGGTTTTCAGTTTGATTTGTTCTTTTTTCAACATAAGATGGCCAGGTACCCATTGCATTGAAGGCCAGAATAGGAATTCATAAAATTCTGTTGCAAGTTCTTAAACCATTCATGGCATGCAGGGTTTTGCAGGCTGCCACCATTCATGGCATGCAGGGTTTTGCAGGCTGCCACCACCACGCTGAAACTAATGCCTGATGCATGGACTTACAAGGACCAAGTAAACAAAAATAGTGACTTTAAATTTTTTTCTCTTTTAACAGAAGAGCCTTAGGCACTATCTTGTCAAGACGGTTTGTCACATGAGTTTGCTGTGTGAAAGGATTAATTTAGTTGGCTGTGTGGCCTTTTGAGGATTCCCCTAGCATTTTTTAAGAGGTAGCAATTTTGGTAAAGAGAAAGAAAACAGTGAAGGCGATAATGCATGGAAGAGGAGATAGGTACAGGTTTTTAAAAAATTTATTTTGGTGCAGTTACCCAGCCTGGTTTAGAATTCAAAACTCAAGTGAGCCTTCTAGTAGCTGGACCACAGGTGAGAGTTACCATACTCAGCAGGTGTTTAGATCCCTATCAAAATTGTAAGG
>PVHX01022861.1:15294-26964 GCA_004024805.1 Geosciurus inauris
AGCACTTAGGGAGGCTGAGACAGGAGAATCGCAAGTTCAAAGCCAGCCTCAGCAATGGCGAGGCGCTAAGCAACTCAGTGAGACCCTGTCTCTACATAAAACACAAAATAGGGCTGGGGATGTGGCTCAGTGGTCGAGTCCTGAGTTCAATCCCCAGTACCACAAAAAAAAAAAAAAAAAAAAAAAAAAAAAAAAAAAATTGTAAGGTAGGCAACCAGGGAAGACTGCAGGAAGGACCTAGTGTTAAATGAGGACAGTCACTTCCACGGCCTAGAATTGTGGGTTGGAAAGTTGGGCGTTTCCCTTGAAATTGCAGTGCTTGATTTAGTCATTTTTCAGGATCATTTAAGTAAAAACTTAATACTGTCATAACTAGAATGCAATTAATTGCAATTTATTTGGTCTTACAGCATTTTACCTTGAAGTTTGTAAACCCCTAAATTTTCTATTTGTTAGGTATACTAATGAATGTATACCTTTGCTTGTGTTCTGAGATAGATAGCTTGGAAAGCAGATTTCTAGGGTTACATTTTGTTGCTTACAGGGAGAATGACCTTCAAGGGCTTTAAAAAATTTTTTTTAATTGAATTTATAAATTCTGAAAAAGTTCACAGGAATAGAATTGTTAGATACTTTATGCACCATTTTCTTTTTTTTTTTTTTGGTACTGGGGATTGAACCTAGGGGCACTTTAAAATGAGCCACATTCCCCTCCCCCTCCCCCCCTTTGGGTACTGGGGATTGAACTCAGGGGTACTCGACCACTGAGCCACATCCCCAGCCCTATTTTGTGTTTTATTTAGAGACAGGGTCTTACTGAGTTACTTAGCGCCGCCTCGTTGCTGAGGCTGACTTTGAACTCGTGATTCTCCTGTTTCAGCCTCCCAGAGTGCTAGGATTGCAGGCTTGAGCCACCACACCCGGCTTGAGAATCTTCAACAAATGATACCGGGAAAACTGGATATCCACTTATAAAAGAATGAAGTTGGACCCTCACCATATACCATAGAGAAAAATGAACTCAAGGGCTGGGCTTTTAGCTCAGTGGTAGAGCATTTGCCTAGCAAGTGTGAGGCAATGGGTTCAATCCTTAGCACCACATAAAAATAAAGGCATGTGTACATCTACAACTAAAAAAATTAAAACAAACTCAAAATAGATCAAAAACATAAGTGCTAAAAACTACAAACCTCAGAAGGAAATGGGAAAATCTTTTTATGACATTTTGATTTGACAGTGGTTTCTTGGATATGCTATCCAAAGCACATGGAATAAAAGGCTGGTGGGGGCTGGGGTTGTGGCTCAGTGGTAGAGCGCTTGCCTCGCATGCATGAGTCACAGGGTTCAATCCTTAGCACCACATAAAAATAAAGATATTACGTCCATCTACAACTACAAAAACATTAAAAAAAAAGGCTGAGGTTTGCAGCTCAGTGGTAGAGTGCTCACCTCGCACATACGAAGCACTGGGTTTGTTCCTCAGCACCACGTTAAAAATAAAGGTATTGTGGGCTAGGGTTATGGCGCAGTGGTAGAGTGCTCACCTAGCACATGTGAGGCACTGGGTTCGATCCTCAGCACCACATAAAAATAAAATATATTCTGTCCACCTACAACTAAAAAATAAATATTAAAAAATAAATAAGGTATTGTGTCCATCTACAACTAAAAAAACATTTGTCTTCCTAACATTTTTGCATAAAAACAATAAGGCATAGTGGTTCTCTGTAATCCCAGTTACTTGGGAAACTGAGGAAACCTGAAGCCAAGTTCAAGGCCAGCTGCAGGGAGACCCTGCTTTTAAAAAAAAAAGTTGGAAGGATTGTCAGGGAATGTAGGTCAGTGGTAAAGTGCCCCTGGGACCCATACCCAGTACGGCTAGTGAGATTAAAATGGTAAGTTTTAGGGGCTGGGGTTGTGGCTCAGTGGTAGAGCACTTGCCTTGCATGTGTGAGGCACTGGGTTCGATTCTCAGCACCACATATAAATAAATAAAGATCCATTGGCAACTAAAAAAATATTTTTAAAAAAATGGTAAGTTTTATATTTTACCACAACATACATTGAAAAATAAAAAGATTGTACTCTATACTCAAATTTAATCCTTTGTTCCCTTCACATTATCACACTTCTTTCCCAAATAACCCATTATTCATCATTAAAAATGAAAATGGCTGCATAAATTTCTAACCTTTAGGAGGACCATAATGGAATTTATTCACTCTGCGAATCACTGAAGTCATTTCCCTATTTTTTTATTTTCAATGTTTATTTTATTTTATTTTTGGTGCTGAGAATTGAACTCTGGGGCACTTGACCACTGAGCCGCATATCCAGCCCTGTTGTATTTTATTTAGAGACAGGGTCTCCCTGAGTTGCTTAAGGCCTTGCCATTGGTGAGGGTGTCTTTAAACTCATGATCCTCCTGCCTCAGCCTCTCGAGGCGCTGGGATTACAGGTGTGTGCCACCATGCCTGGTCTCAGTGTTTATTTTTTATGGTACTTGGGATTGGACCCAGTTGTGCTGTACCACTGAGCTACATCCTCCATTCTTTCTATTTTTTATTTTGAGAGAGGGCTCACACCTGCAATCCCAGCTACTGCGGGGAGGGTGGGGGGTAAAGGGACTGAGGCAGGAAGATTACAGGCTTGAGGCTAGCTTGGGCAACTTAGCAAGACCCTGTCTCAAAATAAAAAAGACAGATGTAGCTCAGTGGTAGTGTGCCCCAGTGTTCAATCCCCAGTGGTGGGGTGAAGGGGAGTGAAATTTATAGAAGCAGAGAATACAACAGTGGTGGTCAGGGGCTGGAGGTAGAAAAAATGGGAACTTGTTCAACAGATAATTTCAGTTTTGCTGGGTGAATGAATTCTAGAGATCTGTTGTATAACACATTACCTATAATTACCAATACTATATTATATATTTCAAAATTGGTTAAAAGAATACATCTCATGTTGTGTTCTTAACCACAATCCAAAGGGACACGAAGAAACTTTGGGAGATGTTGGATATGTCCATTTCTTTGGTTGGGGTAACATCATGCCTGCTTGCATATGTCCAAAGTCATCAAATTGTACACAAATTGTATTCTTTGTATAGCAATTATTTGTCAATAAAGGTGTTTTTAATTTTTTTTTTTTTTTTGGTACTGGGGATTGAACTCAGGGGCACTCGACCACTGAGCCACATCCCCAGCCCTATTTTGTGTTTTATGTAGAGACAGGGTCTCACTGAGTTGCTTAGTGCCTCGTCGTTGCTGAGTCGATTCTCCTGTCTCAGCCTCCCAAAGTGCTGGGATTACAGGCCTGCACCACCATGCCTGGCTAATAAAGCTGTTTTTAAAGAGTATGTGCCCGGTACAGTGGCAAATGTCTATAATCCCAGCAACTCTGGAGGCTGAAGCAGGAGCATCAAAATTGAGGCCAGACTCAGCAACTTAATGAGACCCTTTCTCAAAATAATATCGAGGTGAGTGAGGAGATGAAATTGATGATAAAGACCAGGAGGAAGAAAAAGTAGGGAGACAGGGAGAACATTACTAGGTTTGTCAGGGGCAGGCCTCATGAAGCGATGGTATTAGAGTTAAGACTTAGATGTCCAGATTACATCAGAGCACCAGGCAAGACCCCATTCTGGTTAACACAAGCAGAAAAGGAATGCACTGGAAGGGTATCAGATAGTTCAGAGAATGGCCTGGAGGCTTGGAAAATCAAGCCCATCCCATAGGCTGTTGCTAAGAGAGGCTGGCAGCCAGAATCTCCATCAAAGTCACATGGCAGTGGGGTTTGGTTAGAACCCAGCCACCACTGCTGTGGACACTGAGCCTGATTATCTGCCCAGATTACAGGTTTAATTTTTTTTTTTTTTTAGTTGTCAATGGACCTTTATTTACTTATATGCAGTGCTGAGGATGGAACCCACTGCCTCACACATGCTAGGCAAACGCTCTGCCACTGAGCCACAACCCCAGCTACAGGTTTAATTTCTACCAGGCAGTCTTTTGATTTCTACAAGGTGGTCAGTTAGAAATGAAGACAATCTTCATCTCAGAGTGAAAACCAGTCTTTTAATGCCCTATGAGACCCCACCCCATTCCCCCCTGGTCCTGTTCTCTTCTGCTCTCATCTATCATCTTCCCTTGCCCTGCCCTGGTCACACTGGCCAAAACTGCCCCTGCCTTCAGAGGCCCTGGTGACTCTCTCTACCTGGAACACACTTTTCCAGGTATCCCCACAGCTCTTTATCCTCTTCCAAGTCTTAGCTCAAAAATCTCTGGAGGCCGACTTTACCTCCCTACTTCAGCACAATCTCCACTGCCCATCTGATTCCTTTATGCTCATATTTTTTTTCTTGTTGCCTTCTTATGTATCATTATTGTATTTGCTGTTTGTTGATAATCACGATGAATGAATGAGTGGATATAAATATCACAAACTGTGGTCCTGGTGTGCATAATTCTTGGTAGGCTTGGGTTTGAATCCTGGTTTTGTCATTGACCAGCTGTGTGATTTATACACATATTTTAAGCTCTCTGAGCCTCAGTTTCCCCATCTGGAACTTGGGTGCTGGTCTCAAGTGGATTATTGGTGAAGAGTAAATGAGCTAGTGTGCTAAATTCGTTTACTTCCCCCTTATTCCACCAAATCTATTAAAATGAGAATCTCCTAAGTCAGTATGATCGCAATGTGACATTCCATTTACTTTGGATTATATGTCATTATAAATATTAACAAATAAGACTTAAAAAGGACACCTTCGGGTAGGTCAGATGAAAGTACAAAAATTGTGGGGCTGCAGTTTGAGCACAGTTTCTGCAGCCGACACGTGGTAGCAAAACGGTGTTAAGCAGTGCACGAGAATCTGCGTCGACGACAGCCAGAGTCCATGCATTGGGAGGTTCACTCGGTTTGAAAAAGAACAAAGGGCGGGACATGCACGGCCCGGGCTCGGCGGGCGGGCGGGCCAAGGAGGTGCAGTTCCTCACTCTCGCCACTAGAGGTCAGGAGGTTACCGCCTCAGGGTTGGAAGACGGGCCCGTCGGGGATTGGCTAGTGGTGGTGGTGGGCGGGGCGGAGACTAGGGCGTGAACTGAACGCAGCGCAACCGGAGACCCAGTGGTTACTGACACTGAACTTTGGGATTTTTTTTGGCATTAGGTTTCTTGTCTTTGTAGGGCTGATGAATCAGGGAAAAGATGCGCGTTCGAGGTCAAAGTCAGAGCCAATTCTGCAGCTTCTCAAAGCGCTTTTTCTTTAACAGAAATGTAATGTGCCCGGGGTCTAGAATAGCGCCAAGAATCCTGGAGAAGGTTCTGTCACTTCCTAGAGGTCTCCTACCTGGGCGCCCCGCCTTGCACCTTAGCTGGCCAGAAGTGCCGCCTCCTAGCCTGTTCTTGCCGTCAGTAGGGGTCATCTTTCAGGAGCAGGCCCACTTTTGCATAGCCTGAGGCAGTGACGGGCCTTGGCTTTGGTGCCAGGAATCCTGGTTTCCTGTTCCGTTGGGCTCCTTCCCCTTGCTAGCCTCGGTCTTTCCGTGTGCCTAATAAGGAAGTCATGGTAGGTGGGACTCAAAGTCCCTTGTAGTTCTTGTCCCTCTTCACAGGTTCCTGAGGCTCAAAGCTGAGCAGATACTCAGCTCACCCAGACACGGGGTCCCTTAAAAGCAGGCCACTTCTCACCTTAGGCCCCACAGATTCTCCTTTCTGACTATGTAGAGAAAAAAGGAGCCTTGCCTTTGTCCCCTTGATCACAGACTCAGAGGCTGAGGGAGCAGGTGAATTCCAGGGCAGGGATATGGGCTTCTGGGAAAGTCCTAAATGGCATAGATGGTTTCAAAGCCAACTAGAGGGTGAGGTGGCAGGACAGTGACAAGACCTCACATCTCTATTCCACAGATTTTACTGAATCCCCAGCATCCTAGGAGAGAAGGATCTGGGGAGCTCTCACCCCTAATGAAAGAATCCTGGTGTACCTCCTCCCAGCTATGTAGGCCTGGCAAATGACTCAACTTTTTTGAATGTTTTATCTGTAAAATGGTGGTGACCACTCCACCCATAGGGTTGTGAAAATTCATTAAGACAGTGCTTGCTGACCCCATAACACAAGGCAAAGCCCTAAGATGGGTAAACCACATCTCCATGAGCAACAAAGGCAGCCAGATACTGGGTGTGTGTGTTGGGGGGCGGGAGATCTGGAGTCCTGTCTTCCCTGCTGACTGGAAAAGGACTGAGGGACACTTGGATTTGAATCATCCCCCCTGAACCTTGGATGGTGATGTGCTTTGTGCCTGCAGCACAAGGTCCAGCCCTCATGCCTGTGAGCCCTGGCAGCTGTGTGGGTGGGCAGCGGACAGGGGCAAGCCCTGTGAAGCAGCTGGCGAGCCTGCCCACACATGTGCTCCACTCCCTACTTCCCCAGAAATGTAGTGTTCGGAGTTCTGGGTTGGACTGGGGCGGGGGCCACAAGTCCTGGTTCCAGATGTGCTAAGGCTGCGAGTCCTTGGTTACCTTCCCTCTCTGGGCCTTGAGACCTGTCATGCACTGGTGGGCTAAGCACAGTGGGGCTTTGCTGTGGCTTTTAGACTCCTTGGCTTGCACTTGCTCATCCAGCATTCCTGAAGGTTGGCAGGGTCCCTCAGCTCCTGGAGGACAGAGTCAGTCCCACAGGCCTACTCAGAGCACCCTTGAAAGGGATGCTATGGTAGGGGAAAGGGAAGAGGAGGAGAGCAGGAGGAACGCTGCTTCCTTTCATATGGGAGGGACCTGTGGCGAACTGGATGCACGCTGGGAAGAACCAGGGCCATGGTCCATCTTTGAGGTCCCTCAGGAGAAGAGGTCAGAGTGGGAGAGCTGGGTCTGAGGACTGAACACAACTCTGAGCCAACGTCACTGCTTCTGCCACCGCCTGCCACAAGCCCAGGTCCTGCCAAACCTAACAAACCCCAGGGTCCACACAGCGGCCTGGCCCCATCACCTCCGCTCCTCCCCTAGCCTTTGCACATCACTCCCCCTGCATGGGCTGCCCTTCATTTTTGCCTCAAAACACCCACTCATCCTTAAAAGCCTTGCTGAGGCACCACTTCCTCCAGGAAGCCTGCCCTTCCTCCCAGTCGCTGACAGTGCTCACTGCACCTGCGCACGGGCGCGGCTGGTCTTGGCATTCCTTACCTCTACGTTGTAATGGTTTGTGTCCAGCTCCCTGCCCATGGGGAGCTCCTGGAAGACAGGCCTCATGGCCCACTCACCCCCAAGGGCGTAGAGACCAGTGAGTGAAGCACCTGTCAATTTGCCCCTGTTCACTGGAGTCTCTGGGAACTTTACCAGACTGCTCACGGACTACCTCCACCTGCCCTTTAATGCCAGACAGGAACGGATGTGGTTGAAACCTCCCTCCTCTGCTCTCTTTGGCTCTACTTAGAGTGCCCTTCACGTCTACATTCTCAGCCTGTGCCTTATTGCTGACCTCTGAAGGACCCTTGTCCCTGTCCCTTTCCCCTAGCAGGTGCTGAGGCCCAGGCCTTCTCCCACTGCTGGCCCCTCCAGGGCCCCAGGAGGCTGAAAGCAGGCCCAGTCCTCCCTGGTCTCCAGGGTCTGTCCTCCTTGCCCCCTTGGAGTGGCTGGGTGCTCCCTCTGGGTCCTCCAAATGGGGGCTGCTGTGGCCGTGTGTCCAAGCAGGCGTCCTGGATCTTGCCCTTGGTGGCATGTGAGGAAGCCCAGGGCCAGGCCTGTGTGGGGCCCGGGTGGCAGGGGCGGATGACAGCAGGAGGGGCAGTCAGTCGCTGAGCACAGCCCCTGGGAGTTCGTTGGTGAGCGTGTGCCAGCGCTCAATGCGCTTGTCCTTGTTCTTCAGGCAGTCAAACCAGTGCTTCAGGCGCTCGCCCTTGGCATTGATGCCTAGAACCACACCGCCTGCAGGAGGGGTCAGTGGGGTGGCCAGGGACTCAGTAACCGCCTGACTCCCTGGGGCCCCCTGGGTAGGTGCTCCCTTCCAGATTCTGTGCTCTGAGGCTGGACTCTCCACCTGCCCATCTGGCTCTAAGTGTGGACAGTGTGACTTCCGTCCACACTCCATCCGCACAGCCAGGGCCTAGGTCCTGCCTTTCCTTGATTGGGAAACAGAGCTGTGCAGAGGCAGGGTGCAGGGGCATGTGTTAGGTGCAAGGAATAGGGGCCAGAAAAGGGAGAGAAGGTCACTGTGCATAGCTGTCACACCCACCAGGAACTAGGGGCCACAGGGACTCAGAGTCCATCCTCAGGTGCTGACCAGCATTGTCCCAGCTCCCTCACAGACTGCTCTGTGGCCCTCCCAGGCCTCTTTCACTCTCTGGGCCTATCTCCTGTCCCATGGGGACAGACTGAGTAATGTCTGAGGCCCCTTACACTGGGGGCAAGCGGTCCACAGCCCCAGCTTTCTCCAGAGGCCAGTGAGGAGGGGCTGTACCACTGCTGTTGGCCAAACCCAGGACAAGCGAATGACTCAACAACATTCCCACTGTGCCCTCTTCTTACCAATGAAATCGTTGGATTTTCCAATGTCATAATCCCAAACGGTGACCTCCAGAGTCTTTTTGGCCAGGTCCCCATGCTTAATCTCGTAACAGAACTCCTGCTGGCCAGACGAGGAGTGTTAGGGCCAAGGGTGCATGGCTGGAGGGGTGTGCCATGAGGGTAGGGCATGGAGGAGGGAGCGGGAGGGTGGGGGTGCTCCCACCTGCCCCTCTGTTCCCTAAGCTGTTCTCTCCAGATGCCTGCAGGCCCCCTTACTGTGGCTTATTGCACAGAAAGGAGTCCTTGTCATCTTTGACTTCTCCCCAGCTGGCTTTGCTGACCGGGCCTTTCTTTGTGGAACATTCTCTCCGGCCAGCTTTTGAGACCTTCCAAATCTGGTATTCCCCTCTTCTCTGGAAGCAGCTCCTTAGCCTCTTCCTCCTGCCCCGAATCTCTGGTGTGGCTCGGCCTGTGCCCAAGGGCCTCTACTCTTTTGACGCCTCTCGCTGGTGGAGGGCCCCCTTGGGTTTGTCTCCAGCTGCACCCACCCCTTGTGCTGAGGACCTAGTTATCCACCTGGCACACCTGACCAGAGGACCTAGGGTATCTTGAATCCTCATGTCCCACCCAAAGCTTCTCCCAATATTCTTCATATCCCGCTCCCCAAACCTGTCACCTAGCCAGGAACCCAGGAGTCCCCTCAGCGCTTCCCTCTTTCCACCCCTACATCCAACATGGCCTCAATTCCATCAGCTGGATCCTCTGAAGAGGTTCCCGGCAATTCCCCATCTGCACCCCTGGGTCCTGGTGCAGCCTGGCTGGCGCTTCAACCCTGCTCCCACAGCTGGCAGCTCCCACCCTCCTCCTCTCATCATCCTCCAGCTCCTGCCGTGACCCTTTGAAAACTCAGCCCCTCCGGGCCCAGGCCCACCCGCCCCAGGAGGAGGCGAGTGCCCTTCGTGGAGCTCCAGCAGGCCCCTGTACCTCGTTGAACTCTGGGTTCAGGGTCTTCTTCTTCACTGCTGTCTTATGTTTGGACTTCTTGTCCACATCTGGCTTCAGGTACCTGGAATTATAACCGAGGGACAGACAGGGGATGGGGAGGAGCCATGGGGGGCAGATCAAGCCGGCAGGGTTTGGTAGAGCTTTTTGTCCCTGGAGAGGGATCACCAGGCCCCTCACTTTAGGCAAAGATAAGTGTTGGGCTGCATGGGACACGCAAGTGGTCCTTCACTGACTGAAGTCTGCGCAGCCCCGAATCAACCAACGGGCCCCTTCCATCTCCTAGGAAGGGGAGGTCTCTTGTTTCTGGAAGTCTACTTACTTCCTTTCCTTTCTTCCTTCCTTTCTCTACTGGGCATTAAACCCAGGGGTGCTGTACTACTGAGCTACATTCCCAGCCCTTTTTATTTTTGAGATGTGGTCTCGCTAAATTGCCCAGGCTGGCCTCAAAATTGTGAACCTCCTGCCTCAGCCTCCCTGAATCGCTGGGAATTCAGGCATGAACCACCATGCCCAGCCAAAATCCTTTTTTTCCCCCCCAATATATTTCCAGATGGTGCAACCATCCCTTCCTCCTTGGAGCTTTGAGGATGAAAAAAGCCTTTGGGCAGAAACAGAGATGCTTCCCAACAGGGAGAGGGACACCAGCTAGATGTTCTTCCCTCTGCAGGCATCAACTCCTGAAACTCTGATATAGAACAGCTGTCTTCACCTCAGAGAGGTGGAGTGACTTGACCAAGGTCACACAGCTAGCAAATACACAGTTGGTGTTTGGAAGCCCGTCCTGATTTCCTTTCTCTATGACAGGGAGGGTAAATGTAGGCTGCAGAAGCGGGTGGGAGGTCCCCAAGCTTGCCTTTGCAGAACCACTTACCCTGTCCCTGCAGATTATTGTGTGACAATTATTTCGTCCCTGATGAGTGTGCTCTGGAGTATGAACCACACCAATGGTACTGGTTTGTTATAGAAACACTGGAAAGTAAGTGTCGAAGCTGGGCGCGGTGGCGCACACCTGTAATCCCAGTGGCTCAGGAGGCTGAGGTAGGAGGATCATGAGTTCAAAGCCAGCCTCAGCAAAAGCGAGGCCCTAAGCAACTTGGTGAGACCTGTTTCTTTCTTTTTTTTTTTTTTAATGGAAATATATTTAAAAAATTTTTTAGTTGTCAATGGACTTTTATTTATATGTGGTGCTGAGAATCTAACCCAGTACCTCACACATGCTAGGCAAGTGCTCCACCACTGAGCCACCACCCCAGCACCGAGACCTGTTTCTAAATAAAATACAAAATAGGGCTGGGGAAGTGGCTCAGTGGTCGAGTGCCCCTGAGTTCAATCCCCAAAAGCTGGGGCGGGAGAAAGAGGTGGGACAGATGTCCACAACACCACCTGCTGGGAGCAGCTTTCTATAATCACCCCAAATTGGGAATAATCCACATGCCCTTCAACTGTTGAACTGACCAATAAACTCCCAGCTCGTCCACACAATGGAAGACTATTTAGCAACAACAGAGACTAAATTCCCAGTATGCACAGCTACACGGATGAACTTCAAACAGTGTGGCATGGTGGAAGGCAGATTTGAGGGGCTGCATACTATGTGGTGTCTTTCTGTGAAAATCTGGAAAAGACCACACTACTGGGGCAGAAAGCAGGTGGGTGGATTGGGGAGGTTTCTGGGGTGTTGGCAATTCAGCCAGCCTTCCACAGCCTGGGGTCTGCATCCTTGGATTGAACTAACTGAGGATTGGAAATATTAAAAAAAAAAAATTCCATCTGTACTGAATACGTACAGACTTTTTCTTGCCATTACACGAAACAATATAGTATAATGACTTTACATAGCCCTTATATTGTATTATTAAAAGTAATTATTGAAAATAAATCTAGAAGCTGGGCACGGTGGCTCAAGCCTGTAATCCCAGCACTTAGGGAGGCTGAGACAGGAGAATCGCGAGTTCAAAGCCAGCCTCAGCAACGGCGAGGCGCTAAGCAACTCAGTGAGACCCTGTCTCTACATAAAAACACAAAATAGGGCTGGGGATGTGGCTCAGTGGTCGAGTGCCCCTGAGTTCAAACCCTGGTTACCAAAAACAAAACAAAACAAAAAATCTAGAGATGAGTTGAAGTATGTAAGATGTGTGTAGGCTATATGCAAACGCCATGCCTTTTTTTTTTTTTTTTG
>PVHX01022862.1:0-26850 GCA_004024805.1 Geosciurus inauris
CAAACTAAAAAGCTTCTTCTCAGCAAAAGAAATAATCAATGAAGTGAACAGAGAGCCAACATTTTGGGAACAAATCTTTTCCACACACACATCCGGTAGAGCACTAATCTCCAGGATATATAAAGAACTCAAATAACTTAACACCAAAAAAACAAACAACCCAATCAACAAATGGGCCAAAGAGCTGAACACAAACTTCACAGAAGAAGATATACAATCCATCAACAGACATATGAAAGAATGTTCAACATCTCTAGCAATCAGAGAAGTGCAAATCAAAACTACCCTAAGATTTCATCTCACGCCAGTCAGAATGGCAATTATCAAGAATACAAACAACAATAAGTGTTGGCGAGTTTGTGGAGAAAAAGGCACACTCATACATTGCTGGTAGACCTGCAAATTGGTATAACCAATCTGGAAAGCAGTATGGAGATTCCTTAGAAAGCTTGGAAATGGAACCACCATTTGAGCCTGCTATCTCACTCCTCCGTCTATACCCAGAAGACTTTAAAATAGCATACTACAGTGCTGTAGCCACCTTAATGTTTATAGCAGCTCAATTCACAATAGCTAAACTGTGGAACCAACCTTTTGATAGATGAATGGATAAAGAAACTGTGGTATATATACACAATGGAATATTACTCAGCAATAAGAGAGAATAAAATTGTGACATTTGCAGGTAAATGGATGGAGTTGGAGAATATCATGCTAAGTGAAGTAAGCCAATCTCAGAAAACCAAATGTCGAATGTGCTCATTGATAAGTGGATGCTAATCCATAATGTGGGGAAGGACACAGGAACAATGGAGGAACTCTGTTCACAGGGATGTAAGGGGGGAGGGAGCATGGGGACAGTAAAGGTGGTGGAATATGATGGTCATCATAGCCCTAACTTTATGTATGACTGCATATATGTTGTGATTCTATACAACTTATAACTAGAGAATAGATATGTTATCCTCTATCTATGTACAATGAATCAAATTGCACTCTGTTATCATGTAAGCCTAAATAGAACAATACATAAATTAAATATGAGAAAAAGGATAAGAGCTCAGTCTAACTGACTGCTGTAAGATATTTTGAGAGAAGTTAGAGGTGAGGGTGGGTTAATGAACTGAATATTAAATGATACTAAGTAATTTCTATTGTATTTCTGAAAATGTTTATTGGTTATATAGAAAGGTCTAATTGTATTAAGATAGTATGTCACAGCAAGAGGGAATTGACTGGTAGAATAGATTAGAGTATTTAAAAACAGAATGAGGCCTTATATAGGCCTGACATGTTATTGCAGATTATTAGGGAAGTGTGCTTTATCCAATTAATAGTTCTGAGACAGTTTATTCATCAAATAGAAAAAACAATTTGAAAACTGAAACATTTCTACTTCACATATAAAAATCAATTATAGGTGCATAAACAACTACTGTGTGAGAGGCATAAGTTTAAAACTTTCAGGGGGGTTGAAGTTTAGCTCAGTGGTAGAGTACATGCTTAACACTCTGCCAAGAAGTGTTTGAGTGCTTGGAGTACAATCACCAGCACGAAGAAAACACCAAAACAACCAAAAAAAAATTGCAGCTTTTAAAATATAATGTTTTCATTAATTTTATGTAGGGAAGAATTTCTCAAACATTATTAAAAATTTTAACCATATATAATAAAAAGATAAATAACTTTGATTATATTAATATTAAGAACATAAAGAGAAACTGAAAAGATAATATCCTCAGAGAAGGTATTCAGAAGACATAAAATTGGTATAGTGTTAGTATCCAGAATATGTAAAGAATTTTTATAATTTAATAAAAACAAGCAAGCCATTTGGAAAAAAGTGAACATTTTAGAGGAGGTATGAATGACAAACCTAAGGAAAAGAATCTAAACCTTACTCTAGTAATATCTTATTGATCACAAGTGATTACAATAAGATATTTATTACTTTATATCTATTAGTTTGGTGAAATCAAGTCCAGCAATCAAAAATCTTGATATTAATATGGAGTATGTATTGGGATATACTTTGGGAAAAAGCTTTTAAACTCAAAATTGCACACATACCTATCTTATAGCTTGGTAATTCTTTGTAGGTATACATTTTAGATATTCTCTTATACAATTACACTAGCATATGTAAACAAAATTTTTTATAGTAATTTTGTTTGTAAAAGCAAAAAACTGAAAACAAGTCAATTTGACCAGACAAAGCATTAAAAAATTTATGGTCATACAAGAAGAATGAATGTAATAGGGCTTCACCCAATAATGTAAATAGATCCTAGGAACAATGTTGAGTGAAGAAATCAAGTCATAGAAGACTACATACACGTGACACCATTTTTATAATGCTTTCAAAAAGACAAAACTAAAGAATACATGGTTTAGGGATTTATATATGCGTGGGAAATATATTTTTTAAAGCACGGGAATAGCAGTTACTCCAAGGGAGACTTGGAAAGGATCAGAGGAATACAGATAATTTTAATGATATTGGTAATGTTCTTATTTTAAAAGTAGGTGTTGGCTAAAATTTTTTCATTTATATCCATTATTTTACAATTGAAATAGATTTTATAAAAGTTTTTGGTGAATGCTGGATTGCATTCTTCTGCATGAATATTTTACTCAGTAATGAGAAAAAAAACCAACTTTCTTACTTTAAGATTACTTTTATTTAATAATGAAAGTAGTTTAATAGCTAAATACCTGAAATGGCATCATTTTATTAGGTCTTTCATTGGGGCGGGGGGGGGGGGAAGTGTTAGTTTTGTTTTTCTATGGTAGCCTAATATATGCATCCAGATTCTTTTTTTCTCAGTGGCATCTAAAATAACATTTTTTTTCCTGCTTCTTTGAAACTTTTTTGTGTTTGTGGTACTGGTCCTGGACCCAGGACTCTGAACATGCTAGACAAGCACTCTACCATTGAGCTACATTCTCCCGCTCTTTTTAATATTTATTTTGAGATGAGAGTTCACTAAGTTGCCCAGACTTTTCTTGAATTTGCAATTCTTCTGCTTCAGCTTCCTGAGTCACTGGAATTATAGGCCACCATGCCTCGTCCGATTTTAAATTTTTAATGGTCAGTGAAGTAATCCCTGGTATAGATTTATTTAATTTTGTATAGTTCCTCAAAGTCCATTAGGATGAAATATAAGTAGGAAGCACAGTGAAAATAACTATATTTTTTAGTCTGTTATTACTGTTTCATTGAAGATTTTTACACTTGTATTTTAAAAACCTGTAGTATTGCAAATTGTATGAATATAATTCAAGATAATATGACCTAGCATCATTTACATTTACAAAAATCTTCAGAACAAACTTAGGTGCTATATGTAAATTCTGTCACTGTGAATTCTGTCCATTGATTTAATGTAAGGCTCAGATCAGAGAAGCAGCCACCAAATTCTTACATAGTGCCAGTTCCTTTTTTCATAACTAGTTCTGCATAATATGTTATCAGAAAGCATGAGCCAAATTTGTCTCTAAGGATCTTTAAAAGAAGTAGTTTAGACTTTGTAGTAACACTCAATTTCTGATTGTGTGAAGGTGTTATACCTAGGCAAAATCAGTAAGTAGGCAAAATTGTTTTCAGTGTTACATGATTTCCTCCATTCCTCTTTAAAGTATATTCACAATTGGTATTAGTTTCTGGTTCTTCCTTTCAGGGTTTCTTTTGCAAAGTGGGCAAATACACACATGTACACATATGTGCATGCACATACACACAAACTTTCTTTTATCTCTTCCTGGGTGGCATGTTTTATGCCCTGCTTTTTTTCATGTGATATATCCTGGAGATCATCCCCTGTTAGTACATTAGAAAACTCTTTTGTTGTTTTCTATGGCTAGATGGTATCTATTTTGTGGATGTACCATAGCACAGTTAACCTATCCCTGTTAAAGGATATTTGAATTGTTTTTAATTGCTTGACGTGACAAATAATGCTTCAGTGAATAACGTTGTGTGTATGTTGGTTCATATTTCTTAAAGTGTATTTTCAGGACACACTGCTAGAATTGAGATTGTTGGGTCAAAGGGCAAATATATCTACATTTTTTAAAAAAAATATTACCAACTTCTTCTCAATAGGGACCACAAAATTTTGCACCCCAGCTACAAATGTTTGGGAGTGCTTAAATGTTTCCTTGGAGCCCCAACAATGGAATGTATTGTGTAACTTTTAGTTTTCTTTCAAACTGATAGGTAAAAAATAAATATCAGTGTAGTTTAGTTTGCTTCCTATCATGAGGTAGGTATTTTAATAATTTAATAATTAATTAAACATATTTTAATCTGTTTTAGGGTTATTAGCTTTTCCTTTTTTTGTGAACTGATATTGACTTACTTTTATGTTAGATTTTTAGTTATTTTCTTGTATTCTAGAATTTTTTTTGTCTGTATCTGTATCTATCTACACACACACACTTTGCCATGCAAATTTATTTTGTAGCTACAAAATCAACTTACCAATGTTTTGTGTTATTTTACAAATTCTGGGTTTTAAGTCATAGTTAGAAAAGATTTTTTCACTTCTAGATTGAAAGGTATTCAGTCGTATTTTCTCCAAACACTTACAGTTTCCTTTTTTTTTTGTACTTAGACCTATGATCTCATCAGAGTTTATTCTGTACATGGTGTGATACATTGATCCAATTTTATTTTCTTCCATATGCTTAGCCAATTGTCCTAGTGTTTTAGTCAGCTTTTTCGCTGCTGTGACTAAAGGACTCGACCAGAACAATTGAAGAGGAGGAAAAGTTTACTTGAGGGCTCACGGTTTCAGAGGTCTCAGTCCTTAGGAGTCCAGCACCATTCCTCAGGGCTTGAGATGAAGCTGAACGTCATGGCTGAAGAGTGTGGCATAGGGAAGCAGCTCACATGGTGATCAGAAAGCAGAAAGAGAATCTCCACTTGGTAGATACAAATATATACCCCAAAGGCATGCCATCAATTTCCACCTCCTCCAGCTACACTCTACTACTTCAGTTACCACTCAGTTAATCCCTATCAGGAGATTAAATCACTGGGTTAAGACTCTTAAAAACCAATCATTTCTCCTTCCTGAACCTTCTTGCATTGTCTCACATATGAGCTTTTGGGGGATACCTCACATCTAAACCTAGCATCATTTATTAAAAATTCTTTTCCCCAATCAGTTGAGATGCTTTTATGATATATGAAGTTTTGATATGTGCATGAGTCTATTTCTAAACTTAGGTCAGAATTTGTTCACCTTTTTTTTTTTTTTTTTTTTTAAATTTTTAAAAAGCTTCCACATCTCCTATGCTCATCGGTCCTGGACAGTATCTTTGCTACTACCAGGTCTTTCTCACCCATCTTCTTAGCCTTCTATTTATATGTCATAATAGAAACTTTGTAGTGTTTTAAGATTCCATAAGGCTAACTGACATCCCATCCCATTCTCATAAGTTTTGCTGTGGGTTTCATGGCTAGTCTTACCTGTACACACTTTAGATCCAAGAACTTCTTGGTATTTTTTTCATCTTTGAGATTCTAAATTGAACTTTGGGAATATCATATTTTCAAGGACATAATACATATTTCTGTTGTTCATATTTATTTTCATGTATTTAGCCAGTTTTGTGACTTTTTATATATAGGTTTGAATATTTCAGTTTAGGGGTCTTCTGTTATCTTCTAATTCCCTATAACTTGTACTTGAAAGCTATTGATTTGTAGGTTAATTTTCTATCCTGTAACCCTACTGGCCTACTTTATTGCTGCAGTTTGTTTTCTTGGGTTTTCCAGGAATTTCATCACGTTATCTGAAAATAGCTGTCTTTTTCCTTTATAATTTTATTTTTATTTCATTGAATTGCTAAAATAAATACAATAAAAAGTAGCAGAGCTTTATTCCTGACTTTAGTTAGAAGTTGCTCACCTTTTCCCTTCCTCTTTTCTTTCTTTTTTTAAAGATATTTTTTAGTTATTGATGGACCTTTATTTTATTTATTTATATGTGGTGCTGAGAATTGAACCCAGTGCCTCACGCATGCTAGGCAAGTGCTCTACCACTGAGCCACACCCCCAGCCCCTCTTTTCTTTTCTTTATAAAATCTTTTCTTCGTTTTCTGTGCTCACCAGGCCTGGGCAGTGTCTTTGCTTCTCCCAGATTTTTTTCATCCGTCTTCTTAGCCTTCATTGCAATAAAAATATGCTTTTATTTGGTGCACTTACCAAGGGTCCTGCTTCCCCTTCTGATTTGTAATTTAGAAAATAAGGAAAATTCCCTTTGTATTCAGTCTTTCATCAGGAGCTTCAACTCAATTCCTATTGTTAGCTTTTGAGTAGAAGTGGACAAAGGAACAGTCTTTTTAAGTTTGAAAACTTTTCCCATGTTTTAAGACTGCTATTAAAATATCACTCCGTTTCTACCATAAAGTAAGACAATATGTATTTTCTATGGGCAATTAAGATACAACTAAAAAAGCAGAATAACTATGTCTCATGGCTCTTGGCTAAGCTTTTGTCACTTTCTTCTGTTTTGTTCCAAGTCATGTGCCAGCTGGCTATGTGCCTTTAATCTCTGAAGTGGTCATTCTGTACCACTGGTGTGAACTTCTTTAGGATATAGAGGATTGAATAGAATGCAAAATTACAGTACAGATTTTAGGAAGGTTGAAAAAAAATGAGTATTAATATTGAGAAATTCAAATAATTAAGATTAAGACTTAATTTTCTCTTAAATGTTTAAACTTAAGCCTAATGTGATTGTGAACAGCATAACTTCTTTTACTCTTCCATCAATTTTTCAGAAATAAATATTTGATTTTTTTTTTTTTTTTTTTGCAGGACTAGGGATGCAGCTCAGTGGTAGAACTTGTGCCTGGCACAAACAAGATCCTGAGTTTGCTCCCTAGCAATCAAAAAATATATTTTTTTTACCTTGAAATTTCATCACAGTACATTATGTCACATAAGATCAACTCAAAATAACACTTTTGAAAAGACTATGAGATATCAATTCCAGACATGTCTATATCAGAGAGGGCCAATAGTTTTTTTCTTATGCTAATGTCATTGCCTATCTGCTTAGAAGATTATATTAGGAATGGTTCTGAGGCTGCCACTAGATTCAGAAGGAAGAGTGTTGTGATGTCTGCCATGGACAGAGATGGGAAAGAAATGACATGGATACTTGTTTGAAATACTTCATTACTTCAGAACTCTAAACATATGGGATGGAAATTAATAAATTACATTTGCTGTGTTTTAGAAAGTAGCATTTTTATGTTTAAAAATAATTTTATTGTCACTAATGAAATTTCAAATGTATTTTAATGTGTCTCAGTCTGAATTTCTAAGGGTTATCTTTTCCTGTGGTTTAAATATAAAAATCACTAAACAATTATGGAACACCTTATGTTTCCAGTAAGTCATTCATATGAATGATAGCACAGTTGATCTCTGTGACATGGAATAATGTCAAGCTATCACTCAAAGTTTTCACAAACTGGAATTCATCACTCTTTTGTTTTCATTTAATCCATATATCATGGGTCCACTCATATAAACCAAGTTCATTAAGTATATTTGTTGACTTTTACTGAAAATTAATTGGAATAGGGACTGAAAAATCCAGTTGCTTCTGATGTTTGTAGGTGAGCTATTTGAGAAGCCAAATCTTCATCCAAACATCAACTTATTGATTTAAAATAAGAAATATAACAGCCATTAGAACTAAAATACTGAAATCTGTGTGACTTGGCCTTCTCATTAGAGGCACACTTACATGGAAGTAAAGCCATAATGTCCTTTGTGGAGCATTAATTAGAACAAGGAATATTAGATTAATTGAACCTAAAAAGAGCCTTTTCAGTGGGTTTCATTTTGGCCCAGATTCTCCTGTGTACAAGTGCTTGGATGAGCACTGCCCAAGTGCAGCTCTCGGAAGCTACTTTTTCTATTTGCATTTGATTGGCCAATTTCCCTTTTGACTGACACATTTAATAATGCATGGTAATATAATTAATCAAATAGCAGCCATTCTTTAGGCCTGGCTTCCATTTGTCTTTTAAGGTGACTTTACATCTGTACTCTGGTCCAGTAGAAAAAAGAGTTTTACTCTCACTGAGCCATGTTATTTCTCTAATTTCCAGATTTTGTGGGAAGCCTCTCTACTCCTAAATATGTAGTAGAATTGTAGTAGGCTTATTTTTAGTTACTAACCTGAGAACTGTTTAGTTATATCAGTTGTTTAAAATGCATACAGCTAATACAGAGTGAGGGAGGGGAGAGATGGGAAAGGTTATGAATAGTGTACAACAAAAAGAAAGTTTTTCATGGATGTTAACATTCAGTAAAACATTACAGAAGTACACTGCCTTCGCACATTTTTTGCTGCATGCTCTAGCTTTAGCCCTCAGACCTCCCATGCAGACAGCACATATGTTCCATGGGGCTATGCTGTTAAAGTTAGTGTCTAATGAAGTGTGCGATTAGTCTGTGGTAATGGTCTGAGGGAGGCTGAATTGGGCTCAGAATGTTATCACGCAGGACTGGAATGCTTACTAAAAATGTATTTTTGTTTGTTCCCCACTTCAAGACTATGTTTCTAAGATTTTTCTTTCTGTAAGTTATATTTATCAAATTTTATTCTATTCCACCATGCAAAACAAAAGCTGACCCCATTACTACAATTGTATAGTAAATGCACATTATTAGGGTTCACAGCAACACTTGGACTTCTGTAGCAATTTCTAGTTGAGGTGTTCTGAACACTTCCTAAAAACAGCTTTCTAGGCTTTCATTTAATCAGAATTGAGGGAGAAGGGAAAGGGAAAATCGTAGGCTTTAAATTTACTCCAATTCTGAAGTTTATATATATATAAAGGTGCATGTAGTATAAGTCATTTTGTGTAATTGTAAACAGCATTTCCAAAACAACAAGCATTTCTTTTGTATGCAACTGTCACCATTGGGGTGAATTCACAGGTATGACTTCTTCCATATAAAATGGGGGATATTTACAAATAACTTCTGTCTTGACTAGGACAATATCTTATGGTTTCATAGTAAGATAAAACAATATAAAATAAAATCCAAAAAGGGCTATTTAAAAAATTAGTGAGATTCAGGTTTTAAAAATTCTGAGTTTTGGGTTGGGAGGTGACAAAAGAAAGACTGTTTTTAAGAAGTCGTCTCTTGCACTTGGATCATATTTGTTGTGCACCTGAAGACTTTTGACAATATTTCAAGAAGATGAGAAAAAGACAATGATGTTCCCTGTGATTTGAAGGTCAGGAAATCTTTTAGGGATAGGGAAGGAATCTCTTACTTGGGCAGGTTAGAGAAGGAAGTGGGACTGGTGGATAGAGTGAGACAGAAGTGGGAGTGTGGGTGGATGAGAGAAATGGTGGTCATAGTTCTGAATTTTGGGGTAGTGTATTCTGGAATTGATTTCAACACGTTTGGGACCAGTTTTAACAATGGGAAGAGATTGTGGGAACCTGGAGCTGGGCCCTGAAAGCTGCAACATTTGGTGCTTGGGTTCTAAGTATGCTCTTCTGAGTACAGCTGGGGACACATTCTGATTCCCAGGAAAGAAGAGTCAGGCTGTATTCTATGTTCAAGGTTAGTGTTTCAACCAAGGAAACATATTTCTAAGTGTATCTACCATTTTTCTTCCTTGAATTTTGTTTCAGTTCAGAGATTTCTTCCAGACCTTTTCTTTTAACAGAATAGTAAGTTGGACTTTTCCTGCTGACTAGGAACCTAATGGCAAGATTAGGTATAAAGGCAACTTTTGAAGTTTTAAGGCATAAAACAATTGGAGGATAGCATCACACCTGACAGGGGCTTATGGAGGTAAACAGGTTCCACTATTCCTTATCACTCCATTAGCACCAACCTTATCATTCCCTCCCCTCTCTTCCTTACCAGTTTATTAAGCAAAAGACTGGAGTTGAAAAAAGGGAAAGCACTGGAGCTGTGGGTTATTAGCTTAGGGAAAGAGGGCTTTAGTTTTCTTTTCTGTCCTTCAGAGAATGCTTCGCATCCCTAAGACAAATAGGCGAGCTTTCTTGTAAAGACTTCTGAGATCCCCTAGATTGATGTATCCTGGTCCTGTAGACTTGGTGATCTGCCTGGTTCCTATCTGAACAGGAAGGTGGAGAATTGGAGAGAAAGTGCATGATGGGTGGGGCAGTGTGGAGCAGACTGCATGCCATGTTAGGCTTAGAAGGTATTGTGCGTTTCCCAAGAGTCAAGTGGGAAGGTAGCTGGGTTTTAGCCATCTTGATGAAGGCTGTTCCTTGTTACTGGTTGCTTAGCTAAATACATGTTGCCCTTCAGGGACATTTTTTCCTCTCCGAGTTGTGGTTAGGGATATTCTGTTTATATTTCATATTTTTCATTTTTCCATGTAATTTATGTAGACTTCATAATTATTAAACTACTACATAATATTCTATTAAGAATATGTGTCACGCCAGGTGTGGTGGCACATGTCTGTAATCCCAGTAGCTCAGGAGGCTAAGGCAGGAAGATTGCAAGTTCAAGGCCAGCCTCAGCAACTTAGCAAGGTCCTAAGCATCTTAGCAAGACTCTGTCTCAAATAAGAAATAAAAAGGGCTGAGGATGTGGTTCAGTGGTAAAGCAACCCTAGGTTCAATCCTTGATACCAAAAAAAAAAAAAAAAAAGTGTCACAATGACTCCAATTTTAGGCAGTGAGTCTTTTTTTTTTTTTTTGGTACCAGGGATTGAACTCATGGACACTCAACCACTGAGCCACATCCCCAGCCCTATTTTGTGTTTTATGTAGAGATAGGGTCTCACTGAGTTGCTTAGCGCCTCACCATTGCTGAGGCTGGCTTTGAACTCGCGATTCTCCTGTCTCAGCCTCCCAGAGTGCTGGTATTATAGATATGTGGCACTGCGCCTGGTTCAGGGAGTTATTTTTAAAATTAGAAATGCTCCTGTAATTTTTGTGGATTAAAAATGATTTTATTATACTTTTGTGGATTATATTTTCAACAAAAGAATTTATCAAATGTGAACATTAAACATTTTTAAGAATCTTGAAATACTTATAATATGTATCTTTTAAAATATTTAAAAATTGTAATTTGCTACCTTCAAACTTTTCTGCACACTCCTATCTGGTTAATCTTCTGAATCCACTATTTTAAAAATATATAATTATTGTATTCAAAACTTTAAAAAATTTTTTTATTTTTTAAATTTATTTATTCTAATTAGGTATACATGACAGCAGAATGCATTTTGATTCATTGTACACAAATGGAGCACAGCTTTTCATTTCTCTGGTTGTACACCATGTAGAGTGCACTATGTGTGCATTCATACATGTACCTAGGGCAATGATGTCCATCTCATTCCACCATCTTTCCTGCCCCCATATCCCTTCCCCTCCTCTCTCTCCCCTTTGACCAATCAAATTCCTCCATTCTTCCCCCTGTGTCCCCCCACCCCCCAATACGGATCAGCCACTTATCAGAGAGAACATTCGGCCTTTGGTTTTTTGGGATTGGCTTACTTCGCTTAACATGATATTCTCCAACTCCATCCATTTACCTGCAAATGCCATGATTTTATTCTCTTTTAATGCTGAGTAATATTCCATTGTGTATATGTACCACAGTTTCTTTATCCATTCATCTATTGAAGGGCATTTAGGTTGGTTCCACAGTTTAGCTATTGTGAATTGAGCTGCTATAAACATTGAAGTGGCTGCGTTACTGTAGTATGCTGTTTTTAAGTCCTTTGGGTATAGACGGGGGACTGGGATAGCTGAGTCAAATGGTGGTTCCATTCCAAGTTTTCTAAGGAATCTCTATACTGCTTTCCAGATTGGTTGCACCAATTTGTAATACCACCAGAAATGTATGAGTGTGCCTTTCCCCCATTTCCTTACCATGTGTTCAAAACTTTTAATGGTTCCCATTGTCTCTCAGTTTGTATGAATTGAAACTTATTGACCTTATTTTTTATTCTAGTCTGGTTCCAGAATTTCCTTTAATCTTTATACCTACTGCTTTCTTATGTGAAATCCATAATCCAGCCAAATTGTTCTATTCACTGTCTCCAAAATACATTGCTTCAGCATCTTTGTTCATACCATCCCATCTGCATGGAATGCTCTCTATCTACTTTTAGATCTAATGAAATTCCATCCTTTTATGGTATGGCTGAAAACCTTGTCCTTTTGGACTCTTGAATTATTTAGAAAGTACATGCATGAGGTGGAGTGCTATGCTGTTGTCTAAAATTTATGCATGTTTAGGAAATGAGGTCTATAACATGTGAGCTTTGGGGAAATTCTTACATTAACCTCAAGCTTTGAATGCAGGGTAAAGGAAAGTCTGCCTTACTTTTTCCCTCAAATGTTCAAGCCTGAATGGAACCTTTCTGGCACTGGCATTTTGTACAGTTTCAGCTCAGCTTGAAACAATGAAAGTAGCATATCTGATCACAAGCAGTTGATCCTCAGACATGTTTATTGATGGCACTATCAAGCAAAACAGCATACTGACATACAATACAAAGAAACTTGGCAGACTTTATAGTGGCAATTCAGTTTTGGCATTTATATTGGTAAAAACAGATTACAAGGCTTAGTGTAGCTCAAACCTTATTTAAGCTTGCAAAATGTCTGATTTGATCAGTTGGCATTCTACTGAGAGCAACACCTCTATCTCTAGGAATTCCTCTTATGCAGTTTACTGGTGGAGTGCCTGCGCTTTGCTTTGAGTGTGTGTTATATAATTTCAGATTTTTTTTTTCCTGATTGACCCCATTCAAAAGATTCTACTGAGTCACCATGCCCCTCAGTACAGTTTAAAAAATTTTAAATGAACAGTGACACTTAGTGGCTAGAAATACTCATTACAGTGTTCTTCTGTAAGATTCTCTATTAACATGTCCCATGGTAATAAAGTAAATGATACCAAAATTTAGTCTTCTTGGCAAAGTAATATATACTATTTGAAGTGTTGTTGGTTTTGCAGCAGCTGTCATTCCATACCAATCCATTTAGTTAAAAAGCAAACAGGTGGCTCACACATATTGTTTTTACTACATAAATTTTAAAATTTTCTTAAATTCTACTGAAATAAATGGGGCATTTTTGCTGTTGATTTAAATTTACCAAAAGAATATATAACAATATAGTGAAGATATTAATTAAGAGTACTGTTCAAGGTGCTTGCTTTTTTTTAAGCATGTATCTATTGACCTGGAATATGAACAAGTTTCTTAAGTTAGATAAATGACTTAAACATGTGAGACAGGAAAAAAAAAAAAAAGACCCAGACACATGATTAATGTATCCTATCCTTAATTAACCCCTTTGTTTTGGTACTATGGCACACAGAAGTTAAATTAATGAGGTTTTTAAATGTTTCATCCAAAATCAAGAGGTTTTTTTTGCTTTAAGGTTAAAATTTCCCTCAAATTTTTACATTTATGGATTTATTTTTGACCTTTCAGGAAGCATTTGGGATAATAATTGATGTTTTATTTTCTTGCAAAATGAAAGCATGCTATTTTGCCTGAGGTTAATGTGTTTTTAAAGTCTCTTGAGGTACTGCGATTGGAAAGCAATTTAGAATATTGTCTTCTGCCAGCTTCACATACAACAGAGATGAGGGGAAAATATCTGATTAGTGGGTGTGACAAAATATGGCAAGACAGTTATGGAAATAAATGTAAACCATGTTGTTTGACTTACATATTGGTTTTTTTTAAGTACCAAAACAAATATAATGAAAAAAATTTGACAGAACTTAATTAGGGAGTGGGGAGGGGGAAGTGATATAGTAGTTTGGTGTTAAGTGTAGTGAGGAGTCTCTTTCAAGTAAATCCAGTATGTAAAAAGCTGACTTTACAAAACAAGTTAGAGAATGATTATGAGGCTTATAAAAGCATTTACTAAAGCCTCAATATAAACCACATATCCTTCAAAACAGTCAAAACAATTGTTTTGTTTACTTTCCCAATTGAGTAAATTAAGTAATCAATTAATTTAATTCTCCACTCACTGGTTACATTGAACTTTCTCCTTTTTCCACCTCTCTTCCTGCCCAGTGGGGAATGATGCCCCTCCTGTGTTCTCAGGGTATTGTGGATGTGCTCCTAACCGGTAGTGTACTGTAATAGGCACTGTAAATGCCTGTAGCTGTCTCATAGATGGAAAACACCTTGAGGGTTCGGATTGTGCATTTTATCCATTATCTAGAATTAGCACAATGCCTACCACCTAATATGTGCTTATTATATATTTAGTGTTTATAGGTGCCAGAATGTTAGAATACAGCTAGAGGAAAGAGAAATAGAGAAATTCCTTCCTTGTCCTTGAGGAGCAGGGAGACTCCTCACCCTCTGCGGAGCATTCTTTTGCACTTGTCCAAGAGAGATGATGAGCTTTTGATACTTCCTTCCTTTGAAAAGTATCAATGATATCTTTGAGATATGGGTTAGGAGACAAGTCGTCCTTTATAAAAGAGACAATCTTATCCAGGTAGTATATAATTGGAATTCAGTTTCAGATGGTACATAGCAGGTTCTTTAAATAGTGTCCCATTTAAAGGCAGGCATTGTGATGCATGTCTATAATCCCAGCTTCTCTGCAGGCTGAGGTAGGAGGATTTTTTGAGGTCAGGATTTAGAAGCCAGCCTGGGCAGCATAGCATGATCCTGTTTCAAAAAAGACAGGGATGGGGATGTAGCTCAGTGGTAGAGTGTTGCTCTAGCATGTGTAAGTTCCTTGTTTGGATCTCAGGATCAGAGAGAAAGAGAAAGGGTAAGACAGAAAGGGGCAGGGAGGGAGAGGGAGAACAGAGAATTAACACCAGGAGGGAGGGAGGGGGAGGAGGGGGAGAGAGAGAGAGAGAGAGAGAGAGAGAGAGAGAGAGAGAATTAACACAAGAGAGAAGGAACACTGTGTCATTTAGCCATAAAGAAAAATGGAATCATATCATTTGTGGCAATATGGATGGAACTGGAGGTCATCGTGTTAAGTAAGATAAGCAAGGCACAGAAAAGGTAAGTATCACATATTTTTTCATATGTGGAAAAAAATCGACCTGAAAATAGAAGAGTGATTACTAAGGACTGAAGATGAACACATGCTGTATGCATGCATGGAAATATCGCAGGAAATCCCACTAATTTGTACAGTTAATGTATGTCAATATTCTTGGTAATATATAAATCAAGTACTATGATGAAAAGAATGTACTGCTGAATTGAAGCCTAGTCCTAGTTCCTCTATCATTTCTGTGTTTAACCCTGATCTTATTTCGTGTCTTTAGCCCTAATTTCTTCTACAAAATAGGAGAGTTGGATTGGGTTTCTTCTGGCCTTAAATACTAAGCTTGCTGTGTTAATCAGATTTTCATTGCTGTGAACAAAGTACCTGATGTAAACAACTTTGAAGAGAAAAGATTTATTTTGGCTCCTGGTTTCAGAGGTTTTAGTCCATGGCTGTATGACTCTATTGCTTTGGTCCTGAATTGAGGTAGAACATTGTATCACTTATACACTCATCAATGTATAAGTGATATAGTTTCTTTGCACTCTCATCATCTCATTGTGGAAGAGACCGGGGACAAGATACAGACCCCAAGGGTAAGCTTCCAGCAAACTACTTTCTCCAACTGTGCATCACCTACCTACCATTTCTACCACCTCCCTATAGACAATTCAAATTATTAATCCATTATATAGATTAATCCACTGATGAGGTCACACTCCTCATGATCCAATCACTTTCCTAAAGCCCCACACCTGGATATTGCTGCATTGGGGACCAAATCTTCAACATATGAACTTTTGGGGGATATTCCAGATCCAAACCATAACACTTTCACTACTCATCAGGACACAAAACAAAGATGTTGAATTGGATTTTAATTACCAACAAGGCCATAACAGTGCTGTCCACAGATAAAGCATGGGCCAATAGGAAATGCCTAGTCATTTTGACATTCTTGGTGAATCTTCATTTTAACACAGATGTTGACTAGTGAGATAATCATTTCTATTTTTTCTAGTTCTTTAAACAAAAAGAACATGCTTAAAATTACTTCAAAATTTGATTTTATTATAGATTAATATATGGTTATAAGAAATAATATAGTTTTCTTGGCTTTTTAGGAAACTGCCAGATTGTGTTTCAGAGTGGCTATACCATTTTACATTCCTACCAGCAATGTATAAGTCATACAGTTTCTTTGCACTCTTATCAGCATTGGGTTTTGCTACTATTTTTTATTTTAGTCATTCTGATAGCTATGTGTAGTATCTTGTGGCTTGAATTTGCCATTTCACTGATTGTAAATGGTATGGACCATCTTTGAATGTGCTTATTTGCCATCTGTATATCCTCTTCGGTGAAATTTCTCTTTATACCTTTTGACCATTTTCTAATTAATTTTTTAAGTGGCTGAGTTTTTAGAGTTCTTTATATACTATATATACTAGCCCCTTGTCAAATATATGGTTTGAGAATGTTTTCTCCCAGTCTAAAGCTTGTCTTGTTTTCCAAAGAGTGAACATTTTAAAATTTGAAGTATAGTTTATTAATTTTTCCTTTTATGGAGTGTGCTTTCTGTATCAAATCTTAGAACTGGCTCTAGAACCTGAAGACTTTCTCCAATTTTTTCTAAAAGTTTTACTATATTACATTTTATTTTTAATTCTATGGCTCATTTTGAGTTAATTTTTGTGTAACGTGTGAGATTTGTTGAGGTTCATTTTATTGTCTATGGATGTCCAATTGTTCCAGTACCAGGTGTTAAAAAGTTTATTTTTTCCTCCATTGGATTGCTTTGGTACCTGTGTGTGTGTGTGTGTGTGTGTGTGTGTGTGTGTGTGTGTCAAACATAGGACCTTGAACATGTGCTCCACCACTGAGCTATATTCTCAGTCCCTCATTTTTCTTTTACGAGACAGATTTTATTATGTTGTCCAGGTTGGTCTGGAACTCATAATCAATCCTCTTTCTTCAGTTCAGTCTATAGGTACATGCCACCATGCCTGGCTGTTTTGGTACTTTTGTCAGAGATCATTGGGGCATATTTGTCTAGCTCTGTTTTTATGTTCTCTGTTTTACTCCGTCGATCTATGTGTCTACAGACTAATACCACATAGTATTGATTATTGTAGCTCTAGAACAAAGTCATGAGATCAGGGAGACAGATAATTCTTACTTAATTTTTCTGTTTCAAAATTGTTTTAACTATTCTAGTTCTTTGATTTTCTATAGACATTTTAAAATAATCTTGTCTGTATTAAAAATCTTTAGAGATTCTGATAGGAATTGCATTAAACCTATATATCATTTTGGGAACAATTAATACCTTTAATGTATTTAGCCTTTTAATCCATGGCTAGGGTAGTTTTTATTTTTTATTTTTATGTTATCTTGGGCTTTGGCATCAGTGTAATTCTAGCTTCATAAAATGAATTGGGAAATGTTTCTTCCTTTTCTATTTTCTGGAAGAGATTGTGTAGAATTGGTGTTAATTCTTCCTCAAATATTTGGTGGAATTCTCCAGTGAAACCATCTGGGCCTAAAGATTTCTTTTAATTAAAATTCAACTTCTTTCATAGTTATAGGGATATTCAAATTATGTATTTTATTTCATATTGGGAGAGTTGTGGTACTTACAGTTTTTCGGGAAATTAGTTCATTTTATCTATGTTGTCAAATTCACTTTGGTACAGTTGTTCATGGTATTTTTATTATTCTTTGATGTGTCAGTGTCTGTAGTGATATTTCTAGTTTTATTCCTGACATAGGTGATGTGTATTTTCTTTGCTTTTTCATTGTTAGTCTTGCTTGACATTTGAAATTACATAAATCTTTTCAAACAACAGCCTTTTTTTCCCATTAGTTTTGGGTTGTTGTTGTTCCACCAATTTATTTGATTCTACTCCTTATTATTCTTTCCTTCTGTGTTCTTTGAGTTTATTTTTTTCCTTCTTTTTCTAGACTCTTGAGATTGAAACTTAGATGATTGATTTGAAATTGTTCCTCTACTATGTACATCTGGAGATAAAAATTTCTCTTTCTGAATGACTTTATGCCATTTGCTGGTAAATGGGTGGATCTGGAGACTATCATGTTAAGTGAAATAAGCCAATCTCCTAAAACCACAGGTCAGATGTTCTCTCTGATATGTGAATGTTAACACATAACAAGGCAAGGGAGAGAATAGTAATTCACTATATTAGGCAAAGGGGAATGAAGGGAAGGGAGAGGAAATAGGAATAGGAATGACAGTGGAATGAATCTAACATGACTTTCCTATGTACGTATATGAATACACCTCAGTGAATCTCCACATCATCTACATCCACAAGACTGGGATCCTAATTAAAATAAGACATACTTCATGTTTGTATAAATATGTCAAAATATACTCTACTGTCATGTATAACTAAAAAGAATAAATAAAGTAAAAAACAATAAATTTCTCTTTCATTACTGTTTAGCTGTGTTCAACTAATTTTGGTATGTTGAATTTTCATTTTCATTTATTTCCATGTATGAGAATATTTTTTCTTGAGATGTACTTTTTTACCCAGAGATAATGTAGAAGCCTGTAGTTTAATTTCCATAGTTTTGGGAATTTTCCTTCTATTCTGGTTTTGGTTTCTGGTTTGGTTCTATTGTGGTCAGAGAACATACTCTACACTGTTTCAGTTCTTATAAATCTGTTGAGATTTTTTTTAATGGTCAAATATGTAGTCTCTCTTGGTATATATGTTCCTTGAGCATTTAAAAATGTATATTCTGCTCTTGTTGAGTGAAGTCTTCTGTAAATATTGATTAGATCCTATGAGTTGATGGTGTGAGTATATTATTATATAATAATATTAATTTTATTCATATAATATTAATTTTATAATTAGTTTATTAGATTTTCAGAGGGAGTGTTGGAGTCTCTATAATTGTGAGTTTTTCTGTTTCTTCTGTGAGCTCTGTTGTTTGGTTTATAACAATTTAGGATTTCTGTTCTTGGTGGATTGACCCTTTTTATCATGTCTCTTTTATAATTGTTTCCTCTTTCTCTCTGATAATTTTCCTTGTCTTGAAATTCACTACTTTACTGGCTATCCATATAACTGTTCCTCCTTTTCTTTGATTATCATTTGCATGATGTGTATTCCCTTGCTTTTCCTTTCAATCTGCCTGTATTTTGTTTGAAGTGATTCTCCTATAGACAGTAGTTGGGTCATGTTTTAAAATGCACTCAAATTCTCTTTTAATTTGTATATTTATTGTTTGTATTTGATGTAATTATTGATATGTTAGAAAGATCTTTCCTTTTTAACATTTACTTTTTCTTTTTGAAGTACTGGGGATTAAATTCAGAGCTTTGTGCTTGCTAGGCACAAAGCTCTTGTAGTAGTTCTCTACTACAGAGCTATTTTTTATTTTTTATTTTGAGACAAGGTCTTGCTGAGTTGCCCAGGCTGGTCTTGAACTCATGATTCTCTTGCCTCATCTTCCCAGGTAGCTGGGATTACAGGTGAGTATCACTGTACCTGTCTCCCAAAATGCTGGAATTACAGATGTGCACCACCATCGCTGACTTAACCCAGTATGGTCTCCACTGACACTATGGTGGGGGTGGCCTCATTTCTGCTGGGTGATCATGAAGGTCCTGATTCTCTGCGAGGCCTCCTCTAGTAACACCCCAGCAGGGTGGGGAGGGTACCTCCTTATTTCTGGATGTTAGTGAAAGTCCTGGCTACTTATGGGGTCTCTACTCACACTGTGTGGAGATCACATTATTGCCCAACAGAGTTGAAAGTCCCATCACCCTCCTCGGCCTTTTTTGACACTATACTGCTGAGAATGTTGGAATGCCGTTTTACTGTCTCTAGGAGGGTGGAATTCTAGGCTCCTCACTTAGTCTTTGTTGATGGATGGAAATGGATCTATAATATTTTTCCCCGTTCTACTGTTACATGGCTAGAATAGAGCACCTTTTTTCTCTCTCTCTGGACAGTTCCTTTCCTGGGCTTTTAGCTAGAGAGAGCAAGCTTTTGGGGAGGATATTACACTGTATCAATTCATATTGTCATGCTTCTGGCTTTTTTAGCTGTCAATCCCTTTTTTAGGGATATATGAAACAAAAGAAAACCCAAGGAACATACACTATGTGATCCCTTGGGTTTTGATATTTCTAACCAGTCTGCTTTCTTCTCTCCACATTTCAGAACTGTTTGCTTTATATAATGTCCAGCATTTTTAGATATACTTGGAGGGAGGAATAGAAAAAGGACATTTACTCCCTCTTCCTTGAATAATGTGTCTTTTAATGTCTTAAAATAGACCTTTTATTTGCTGCTGAGGTTAAGAGTTCTTATGAACAAGAATGGGGTAGTGGTGTGGAAGGAGAAAAGAAAGGAGAGAAAAGGGCAACTGATTTTGGCACTACTAAAAAGAGAAGAAATCTGAGTCCTGATTGAATTCTTGTTCATTCATTCAGCATTTAGCCAACATTTATAACTAATGTAATGCACTGTACTGGTGCTAAGAATATAAGCAAAAATGAGATGATTTTTGCCCGTTAGCAGCTCAAAAATCTAGTCCAGTGGAGTATAAATCTAGATAAGGAAACAATTATAACATGATAGGTGAACTAAGTCCTAAAGGATTAGTAGAAATTCTGTACATTTATCAAACATAAATGGTTTGATAAAGGCAGAGAAACAAATTTTTTTGTGAGTTTAGGGGAATGGCGAGCATCGATGTGAGAAGAGGAGTTTGTGTGTGTGAATGATCTAGAAGGCTGAAGATACTGGTTAGAGCCAGGATGTGGAGGGCTTTAGTATGTTTTGTCATTCTGAGGAGGTTTTACACTTCTGCAGGCAACGGAGAGTAATCTTTAAGGTATTTGAGTGAGCATTTAAAAAATAAAGGCCTTTCTTGTTTGTGTCTATGACTATCTGTGTTCTATAATATCCTTTTACATGAGCTGGATATAAGACCTGCCGCCGCTCAGCTTTCATCTGTCTTTTCTACCTTTTCCTATGTGATCATCTGTGGTTAAAAGCAGAGGGAGAGAGATGTTTGCTTAAACATCTCAAGTTACTAGATAGAAATGTGTAAATGTAACAGATGCCCCAGTGTAGCCCAGGAGGAAGCTATTGTTGCAAATCTGTTCTCACAGACAGTTTGTCTTCCCTAACCATGAGAACGTGTGTGCTTGAATACAGTAGCACCCAGTTGATCTTGATGGTCACTCCACCATTCACTCACCCATTTATAATCATTGTAGCCTATTCCACAACAGTGGTTTTTCACAATCTAGAATTGTGCAGGATGGGGATATCTTAATTTTGGGAAACAAAATATTCATATTTTCCGCCCAAAATGGGAATCTATGGTTCTAGCTCATTATGTTAGATAAAATATCTTTTATCATGCCAAGTGTTACATTGATTTTTTATCATGTTCTTCCTCTTCCTCTATACCTGTGATCATATCTCCCCTTATCTGTAGGTATTCTATTAGTATTGGCTAACTCTTGCCCTCTTCTTTCATAGCATATATCCAAACCTTATGGTATCCCTAATGTATTGGTATATTTTTAAAAAGCCTATATACAATAACACTTTATTTTTATGCTGTCTAAATCTTTTATTTAAAGACATCTGGTATGTTTGGCTCAGCGGACAAAATATGACAGTGCTGAAAAGTAGTATTAGCAATTCTTATGACTTTCTACATATTTTAAGATGTTTATGGCAGAAATTATATACTGTGGTGGATGGAGTAGCAGACTAAGAAAAAATTTATCACTGATATGCTGTACCTTACTTGTTTGTAACTTTGAGAAAACCAGAAACCTTGTCTATGATTCTGAGTTTTAAACAATTTTTTAACTATAAAAGAGGGAAAAGCACCTCTAATATCATATGATAAGAATACTAATATTTTACGTGGTATTTTGTTTTTTTTTATTGTGCATAATATATTGCTACTGTTAATGTTTCCAAAGTGGCTCGCTTGAATTCAGTTCCTTATAAAAATTAAAACACTTGATCTCTATATGGCTACTGGTAACTTTTTGGTTTGAATTTCTATATGAATGGTAAGTGAAAACACAATATTGAACCGAACATTTACTTACAAAATGACTTAGATATTAAAATATTAGATATTAAAATATTTAACTTGAGATGTTAAAACTGAGTTGGTATTAATTTAAATTTAAGAAATCACTATAAAATTTCAATGATATTTTTCTGCTTACTGTTCTTTTTCAGAGCTATTTATTGACTGCATAATATCTGTATAACAAGACCATGATAAATAATGGCATCGTGTGAGGCATGTAAGAACTAGTTCATGGTTTGGAATGTAACCTTGTGTGTACTGTCCTCTGCTGGATGGAAAATGTCATCCTAGTGCAAATGATCAGCATCTTGCTAACTTATTAGTGATTTACTTAGTTTAAAATAAGCTTGAAAGTCTTCATGTTACATTTGCTGAAGGAACTTGAACTCACAAGCCAAACTCCCTGAGATATGAGGGATTCTGTGAGTTCCTGGATTTGTAGAATAAATAATATTATTACAACATTTTACAATCATGTGGGGAATTGGTGAAAAAGAGGAATTTAATTTTCATTTACTATGACACATCTATAATTACATGTATTTACAATTTCTTACTTAAGCCAAAGATCAAGATCCAGACAAACTAGGAAAATCAACAGGCCATAACATTGGAAGTTTTTTTGTGATGACTTGGCATTGTGATTTGTGTGCATTTGTTTTCAGATGATGTTACTTAAAAGTGATGCATGCCTTGTAGAGGTCCTTGAGGAGAGGAATGCTGGATTTTGTTCTTGTTCATAACACACTTGCCAGATATATTTTGCTTTCCTGAAAAAGTTGTACTATCTTTACTCCTTCTTTAAATCTGTTGCCTTTCTAAGCATGATACCAAAGGCAAATATCCTGAAGAAAAGAGTGATAGATTTACTACAAAAAACTTAAAGTTTCTGTCTGCCAAAATCCACTAGAAACAAGATTGAACGGCGAGTGACAACTGGGAGCAATGGTATAACACATATGGTGAACCCAGGGTGAAGATCCTCTTCCAAAAGCCCTTAAAGTATAAAAGAGACACAGTATGTGCCAGGCAACATTTCTTCTGAAGAACTAGATACTGTTGTTATGTTTATTTCACAGATAAATTGAGGCATAGAGAGGTCATAGAGTTAGTGATAAATGAAAGCTTCAAACTCGGTGATCTGACCCATGCTCTTAACCTCTAAGCTGAGCTTTCCTTCATTCTCATGGACAGCGATTTTCTCTGTTACTGGGAATATGAGTAGAGTTTATTTTAATTTTCTACAATATAGATATCTGAATGTTTCTGAGAAAAGTTAGTATAAAATTTCCTCTTGCTGCATATAGTTGTTGTTTTTTTTAAGCACCATTACAGGTTTGCAAAGAAGAAATTTTGATCCTTTAATCCTTCTCTAACTGCTAATGAATGGAACAGAGTGGATGATTATTTTCAGGTAAATTTTTTTTTTAATTTAAAGAACTTTTATTATTTGCATATGGTTGAAAGAAGTTGCCATTGAATAAACAAACACCATTTTTTATCAGGTAAACTTTTGAATGGTTGTTTTATTCATACTTTCTGTGTCAATTTTCTCATCTCATTTTCTGTCCAATTTTCTTTTTTGCCTTACTTTTGCCTCTCCACGTTAATATTTGCCTTTCTATTTGTTTTTCTTTCTGATGTATTTTTTTCTTTTGCAAAATGCCTCTCTTGTTTTGTATTCATTCGTTTGAAACATAACCATCCAGCATTCATCTTTCAATTCTTTCTTCCACCCAATGAAAATTTTAGTACTCCACTGGCATACATTAGTTGTAAGAAATGGAATATACTAATTTTCTTATTTTATCTTATATTATGTAACAATTAAAATTATATAATCTAGTTCTCCATAGTGGATAATTTAATTTCAATATTTGTTTATAAACTTCCACTAATATTTTTTGTTTTCTGTACGTGGGGGATTTAAAGTTAGGATATTTTTCTTCAATGGTTGGATTTTTTTCTTCCTCTGCCTTCAGCTAGTCAATTTATATTTGGAGACATGGCACAGTACTAGATGATTCAAACTGAGAAAGAACAAAAGCAGATTTCTGGCATTCATTCCCCACTCTTCCTCAAGTGAAGTCCCAACAGGTATGTAGTTTGTGGTGGATTTTCTATCTCGCTCATATGTCAGGCGGAGTAAAGCAGTTGGGGATCAGAGACATCACATTCATGTCTTTAAATCCTGAGGAAATATCTTGAGGTTGCAATAGACTAAACTATGACATATTTGGTGGTTTGACTTGCTGCAATTCTTTGATTTGAACACAGAGTGGCACTAAAGCCTAGGTCACAGATGAAATATTGATCCAAAACTTAAGATTCAGGGGTCTATTGGTGGATAAATGACTTTGGAAAGTGCAAAAAGGGTCAGTCAAAAATATTCTGAGCCAAAAAAAAAAAAAAAAAGAGAGAGAGAAAAAGGAGAGAAAAACAAGAAAGAAAAGTTAGTTTGGGCACTAGTATTAAACCAAACTCCACTGCTTTCCATTTGCAAATTATTTGAAAGCAAGAAGTAAATTGCTCTTGAAATGACCAAAATAATTAACCTCATTATAATATATTTTTGTACATTTCCCCTTGTTCTTTGCAAGGAGGAAATATCTATTCTTAGAAAAACGTTTGTAGGTAGAATGCACCCGTAAGTATGTCGATCCTAAGCTCCTGTGTATCATAGTAAACATTACTTCTGAACTCAAGCATCCTTAGAGACTGTCTAATTATACATATAAATGTGTGTTCATGCATTTTCTGAATTTTGGAGGTGTCAGTGTCATTTGAGTCTGAAACAAATTAGAATTTTGTTATTTTGGAGGAGAGAGAAAAAGCATTCTTATGTTTGGTTGGTTTTCTGATTTTTTTAAATTCAAAAATTTTTTCTCAGGCTTTATTGAGATATAAATGATAAATAATAAATATGTATTTTAAGGTATACAATGTGATTATTTGACATACAGGGTGTGTACATTGTGAAATAATTGCTGCAATCAAGCTCATTAACCCTTACATCACCTTGTCTAGTTACCATTTTTGTTTCAGTTTATTGAGGCATAGTTGACAAACACCAATCATATATATGTACAGTATATATTGTGAAATGATTAACGTAATCAAGATAATTAACCCTTTCATTACTTCTAGTCATCCTTTTTTGTTGTTGTTGTTCATTTGTGGTGAGAACATTTAAGATCTTTCATAGCAAATTTTATGTATGCCGTGTAGTACTAGTGATAATCACCATGTTGTACATTAGATCTCCAGACTTTATTCTGCCTAGCTGAAACGTTGTACCTTTTGACCAACACCTCTCCATTTTCCCCATGTCCTAGTCTGGCAACCATCATTCTACTCTCTACTTCTATTTGAGTTTTATCTCGAGTGAGATCATGAAGTATTTGTCTTTCTGTGCCTGGCACATTTTAACATAAAACATCAGTCTTTCAGGTTCATCCATGTTGTTGCAAATGAACAGATTTCCTTCTTTTTTAGGTTGAACAATATTCCATAGTATGTACATATCACATTTTCTTTGTTCATTCATTCATTAATGGACACAGGTTGATTCTACATTAGGTTATTGTGAATATGCTTCAGTGAACATGAGAGTGCAGCTATCTCTTTATGACACTGATTTCATTATCTTGGGTGTGTACTCAGAAATTTCTGAGATTGTTGGATCATATAGTATGTCTTTTAATTTTTAAGGAATTTATATACTGTTTTCTGTAGTAGCTGTACCATTTTACAATCCCACTAGCAATGTGCAAGATTTTCCTTTTCTCCACATCCTTATCATCATTTTGATAAAGGCCATTCTAACAGATATAAGGTGATATTTTGTAGTGGTTTTCGTTTGTATTTCTCATGATTAGTGACACCAATTTTTTTTTTTCTGTACCCATTGGATTTTTCTATCTTTTCTTTTGAGAAGACATCTCATGTGTTTAGCTCTTTCCCTGTTTAAAAAATAAGGGTATTTGTTTTCTTGTTATTGAGTTGTGTTCCTTACTTTTAGATATTAATCCCTTATCAGATATATAGTTTGCAAATATTTTCCCCATTCTGTGGGTTGTTTCTTGATTTGCTAATTGTTTCCTCTGCTGTGAATAAGTTTTTTTAGATGCCTATGATTTTGGGCAGAAAAAGTCATTGCAGACCAAAGTTGAGAAGTTTTCTTTTATGTTTTAGTTTCAGGGTGTATAGTTATGTCTTTAACCCATCATTTTTTTTTTTTTTTTTTTTGGTACTGGTACTGGGAATTGAACCCAAGGACATTTTACCATTGAGCTACATCCCTATTTCTTTATTTTTAAAGTTTTTAAAAATTTTGAGATAGGGTCTCAATAAGTTGCTGAGGGCCTTGCTAAGTTGCTGAGGCTAACCTTGAACTTGAGCTCCTCCTGTCTCATCCTCCCCAGCTGCTGGGATTACAGGCATGTGTCACCATGCCCAGTGAGATATGCTAATGTTTTAAAAGCTACTATCAACTAAATTTATTCTCACTTGTACAATTATGGCCTGGCAGGCTTTTTGTTATTGATTCAATCTCTGTATTTGTTATCCGTCTGTTTAGATTTTCTGTTTCTTCAAGATTCATTTGTGTCAATTTTTATGTGTCTAGGAATGTACTCATTTCTTCAAGATAACCCAATTGTTGGCATATAATTGTTTCTAGTAATTTCTTTTTTTTTTTTTTTTTTTAATTTT
>PVHX01022863.1:0-26816 GCA_004024805.1 Geosciurus inauris
ATGAGTGATATATTGGGAATCACAATCACACCCAAGCATAATTCTTTAATAACACTCTTAGGCTTTCCATGCAAATTGATTTTATACCAGATGTGGTTTATATGCCAAAGAATAGATGTTTTAAAAGTAAACTACTCAAATAATTATAAAAAGAACACCATACCAAATGTGTATAACTGATACAATAAAATTAACCCTATTGCCAGGCACCATGGTAGTTTGGGAGTACAAATAAACAAGAAAACCATGGTCCTGACATATAGACTGATAATATAGTTTAGAAATGACAGTAATTCAGTAATTCTATTGTATTATATGGCATTCTAAGGGAGCAGGGCTACCGTGTGCAAGAGTAACCGATTAAGAGTATAGCCTATTAAAGGCAGGGGCACAGTGTATTCCAAACAGGAGTCATAAGCAATGGGCCAGATTTGAGAGAAAGCATGAGGCATTTAGAAATCTGAAGAACATTTAGATTCTATTTTACAGTAAAAGATCCTGATTAGATGTAAAATGGAAAGATAAAGAGAATAGAGAAAACCTTGCAATCATTAAGATCTCTAACTGTTACCTTTTAAAACAGAGGCATTGAAAGATTTTATAGAGCACTGGAACATGGTTACATTTGCATTTTAAAAGATCATTCTGATCTCCCTGTGAAGTGTGGATTAAAGGAAAACAAGATAGTGGAATTACTTAGAAAGTTGTTGAGTTAATCCAGGGAATTATACGAGTATCCTGTGCTTTCAGAGACTATATAGGAGAATTGAATTTAGTGATACAAGCTGTGATAGAAAGAGCTGGTGCAAATGATGGTGATAGGATATGGCCCTCAATAATAAAAGCACAGTTGAAAGGGGGAAATTGTATTTATTTTTATAATCAAGATTTATGGTGTTTGCAAGAGTTACTACTGAACATGGTAAAAAAAAAACCAGCCAATTTTGATGAGCTTGAACATCAGAATGGATAGTGTAGCTGTTTGATTTAAATCATGAGGCTATAGATGATCATGGAAGCTGCCATGGTGAAGCATGACTGTGTCTAGGAAATTTAAGTTCAAACAGAACTTGGAAAGAACACTAAAGATCAATATTTGACACATGTTTAGGAAGTGTACCACCTAAAAGTTCGCTGGAAAAGAAGAAACTGAAAAAGTAGATTGACAACCAAAATTACAGCATCAGTTATGACAATGAAAAAAGAGATTTGAAGAAGTGATTAAGAGTCTTAGGTGATAGAGAGATGAAGGAAGAATAGCACTGAAAAAAAGTAATTGAGTTTGACAGTCAAGAGGCCACGGATAAGAGCAATTTGAGTGCTGCAAATTAGCTTCTCATAGTATAAGGAGTGCATGACAGATGAAGATGTATAGAATGCAAATATAGGTTATTTTCACATGATGACTATGAAGAGGAGCTATGCAGAAAACGGTAGGGTTTTTATCCTTTCAATGTTCATATATGGAAATCTGAATCCCCAGTATTATGGTATTAAGTGAAAGAGGCTTTGAGAAGTAGTTTAGATCATGAGCCCTCATGAATAGGGTCAGTACCCTTATAAAGGGCCCCCCAACCCCTTAGTGGTCTCTAGCTCTCTTTCTGCCCTGTGTGGACACAAGGAGAAAATGCTGTCTCTAACCTGAAGAGGGTCCTTACCAGAGTCCAGCTGTGCCTGGCACCTTGATCTCAAGCTTTCCATCCATAGAAACATGATTAACAAGTGTCTATTGTTTATAAACCCACCTAGTCTCTGGCACCCAAACTAAGACACATAGCAAGTGTGCTTTTTCTTCCTGTCTCTATTCTGTGCCTTTATTATACATGGGCATACCCACATCCCCAATTGAATTCAAAACATAGCTTTGTATTTATTGCTGCATTTTATTCTCAATTATTATAGTGCACTTCAAATATTGGAAACTCCATATTGTTAATGTCCAAAAAAACAAAAATAGCTTTTGGTTTTCTAAAAGATAACATTTAGTAGAAAGTTATTTATTTTTAATTATATTATTAATATTTGACTGTAAAATGCAAGATCATATTAAAGAAATACATTTTCAACAAAAAATCTGAAAAATAAATATAAGAACTATCATTATTATGTTTCTAAATTACTAGCAAAATTGAAACTAAAATACATTATGGTAAGCAACTAACCATATAAAAGCATAATGGATATTTTTTAAATAATGTTTTACACTTTATCCTGACATTTAAAAAAGTGACAGAAGATGTGTGACCATTGCCATTACTATTGCTGGTTTTATAAACTGTTTCCTTTGAGAAAGTCTCTCTCAGCAGTTGGTAATGCCCTCCTCTTGAAGGATGCTCTAGATAGGTTGCCTTGGGAAGTACTTAGTTTTATTGAATAATATGTCAATGCCAGATATCTCTTATAAGAAACTTGATTTCTCTGGGTAATGTGTTCATTTGTGTGGCTTTTAGATAAATCAATTTGTAAAATGATCAGGAGGCATTACTGCTCTTTCTCAATGCTTTTGTTAAAGTAATATGGGTACTGTCATAATTTCAGAGAGATACAAAGGTTACTGAAAATACACTCTAAAGCCCTTATAAAATAGAGGAGAAGCATTGAAAACCGATAAAACATTAAGCAAAATATGAAACAATAAACGAATTTGTAAAATAAACTAACATATTAAAAGGGGAATAATTAGAACTAAAATGCAGGTTTTGAGCACAAATAAATGCTTAATGTTCAGAACATATACTTAATGAATACCCACCATGTGTGCCTGGGAGCAGGAGGAGGGGAGGGGAAATTTCTTGAACACTTAGCAGAGCACTTTGAATCCTTCTGAAATGAAACTAGACATCAAGTATCCAACAAAATTAGACTACTGTCCAGTTAGAACAATCATATATTGAATGATAAAACTAATAATAGGCTATTAATTATACATCAGATATTGATATTATCCATATATAAATGCTTGACTTAAAGTTTTGCTGAAGTTATTCATTGGAATAGAAAACAGAAAGAGACAAATTATAATACTATAAAGAGAATTATCTAGAAAAAATTTTCTAGTGATAATAGGTATTCCTAATATTAAACAAATAAAACTTGCAGCAGCTCAAATCACCACCCTAATTGGAAAAAAAATAGAAAAGAAAAACAAAGTCAAACTTCACTGAATGAAGTTTCAAATTCTGATATAAAGATTCACATTTGTACTAAAGAAAATGCTTCTACGGAGGATTATTTATTCAAATAAGCAATTACTGATAGGTAAAAATAATACAAAAATTGTCGTCAGGCTTTTCTACAACAAAGAAATGTTTCTTTTCAAAACACCTTCCTGAAAATGATTTTAATGGATTGAAAAATGGACTCTTTGATCCCTCCTTCTGGGAAGAGTCTTTTTATTCTATAATTAAGAAACCATAGTACTGGTTCAATCATACATGTAATATCATCTCTCCTATCTTAACTTTCATTTTAAAACAGCAAATTTCTAAAGGACTTATACTTCTTTACTTATCTACACATTCCAGATGTGCATAATAATTAGAGCATAGTCATATAGTAAATGTTATTTTCAAAATTAAATATTTAATTAATAGTGAGGCAATGGAAGAATTGAGTGGACTCATGAATGGCAAAGAGAGAATTCCCTTTTAGCTTAAGAGTAAAATGTAATTATTGACATAAAAGACTAAAATATACTAATTTTAGAAAAGATGTATAAGAAATTAGAGAAATTTTCTTTTCATTTTTTGAGATAGATAAGGCAAAAATGACGACCATGTGAAACTCTCAGTGAAACAAAGAAACAGTTGACATGATGTTTTTAAAATCATTTTATAAGAATATTAATTCAAAAAACATAGTAATTTGAGAAAGAAAATTCACTGGATAAGTAGAGATGGTTTTTATTCAGGCTGTTATAATTGAGAGTGGTCATTTATAAGAAATATCTCAAAGAGAGAAAAGATGCCTGGTGTTTTTAGAGGCAGGCAAACTAGTGTGAATCAACTGATGTATGAAATTAACTATTGCTGTGCTACAGTTCTCAGATGTTTATTCAAGTATCAGTGTAGATGTTGCTGCATAGTTATTTTAGAAATGTGATTAACATTCGAATCAGTAGACTTTGAATCAGTAGACTGTGAATGGGCTTAATCCAAATAGTTAGAGGTCTTTGAAGAAAAAATGAGGTCAGCTCTTCTCCCTTTATCCATCAGAGAAAAGTTCCAAGACCCTCAGTAGATGTTTGAAATCCAGGATGGTACCAAACCCTATATATGCTCCATTTTTCCCTATATATAAACTTGCAGATTTTAGACTTACTGGTCAGATGCCACATACATACATGGGTGTAATTATATCTTCGTATTCCATAAGATTAATATACTAAGTAACCTGTATATATATATATATATATATATATTTTTTTTTTTTATGTAGCTTCCATATATATGACCTAGAGAACATTTATAGGAGGGGCCAAACACCAGTTTAAATTCCAATCTCAAAATAAATGGTACAAAGATTGCAACATTTTTAATTGATAACTCTATTTTCTATCATAAACATTTTGGATGAAAATAAGAGAGTTTCAACATTCAAGACTATATTTTTGTGGGTGAAGATGTTTGCCCTAAAAGAAATGTCTGCCATTTGGTCCTCTACACACAATAAACCATCAATATAACTTTCCTGGAGATAGTCAAGTGAAAGAAGTATAGGAGCTTCTATGATATGGATGGTTAAAATCCATTGTAGGTTTTGGTGACTGGTAGCATTATCAATTTTGTGATAGTTCTCAAGTTTAATTACAAAAGTTCCCCTGGTGACACCATTTCTAAGAGGGAGTAATAAGAAATCGGGTGCAAGTTAATTGAATTTAAACTTTAAAAAAAGTAGAGAACCTTAGAGATCAGCAGCAGTACAAAGCTGATTATGTCAAATAATAAACCACAGAATTGAATAGATGGATGCTTTTCCTTATACTTTGGTGTTTATTTCAGATAGCAAGTTGTTATGCTGGAGAAGGTGATAATTGCATCTAATAATCATTAGGGACTAGTTTCTGCACTAATATTTAGGGAATAAAAGATCAGGTTTTGAAGAATTAGAAATTCTTCAGTTCAAAACAAATGTCATGCATTTACTTAACAGAATATACTCCAAAGATCTTTTATAGACCATTCTGCAATCATAGAATCAAAGAATTGTTCAATAGGGAAACTATTAGGGATGAAGAAGGGGATCAAGAGGTAAGGGAAGGGAAAGGGGAATAGAAAGGTGGATATGACTAAAATATGTCATTTGCATATATGCATAGGCCACAAGGAACCTCATGATTCCATAAAATTAAAATGCCTATTTTAAAAAATATTTTTCCTCTAGAAACAGAGCATGCAATATATAGAATATGCAGAACTACCTCTACTCATTTCATGGTTTTCCTGACAAAAATGCTCATATTTGTACCTGGTAGAAAGGATTGCATATTGCCTGAGCTTCTGGACCTTCACCTTAAAGAACAATTGTTAGGGGATTTGGATCATCTACCTTGGGATAGGTGATAAGATTTTATGTGTGGGAAATACTGTCAACATATTCATTAGGGAAGTAGTCATAAGGTCTACAATATTTAAGGGGCCAATAAAAACCTTTTTTATCTCTTATTCAAAAAGAAAATAAAATTTTAGGACAGAGAAACTATTTTAATATATAGTATTAATATGTTTATCTTTATATCAGTGCAGTTGTAAAATAGTATTTTTAACAATTTTGTAAAAGTGTTCCACAAAATCAAAAATTTCCAAGTTTTAATGAAAACTTTAGCTTTCATGAAAGTCACAGACTTTAAACCAGGTCTTTGGTGGGAATAAGATTGTAAGGCACATTTAGTGACAAAATGGCACACTGGATAGAGACTATGCTATGTTTTTATTAAATCCATGTTTATTTTATTTCATTTTTCTTTATGAATAAATATGTTTAAACTATATTGGCCAGACTTTTTGCATCGAGGTGCTGCTATGTGATTATTCTTCCCTATGGAAAGTGAAGGAATTGAATTTTCATTTTCAAGTACAGCTGTTAATAGTACATCTATCCTCTCCATTCCATCCCTTCTCCCTGTCTCATTTGCCAGCTCACTCTGATGATTCAGATGTCTATGGAGCTTCCTATGAAAGGAACCTGGACCTCTGAATAAATGATCAAAGATCCTCTAAGAACTATAATGCACCTTGATTTGAACAAAAAGTAATATTTTACTGTGCTAAGCCACAAACATTTTTAGACCATGATATAGTAGCTAGTATTATACATCCTAATTTGGTTATAACAGAATATTCTTCCAGCTAATCTTCTCATTTAATACACAATATCTTTATTCATAACACTTTATGACAAAATGCATTTAATTTCTGAATAAAAATCACAGTACAAATAAGCAAATATTTGTATATTAAAAAGGTAGATAAGCTATGATTTTTTATTACAAACAGAATGATACCTACTTTAACATTTTTAGTTCAACTCTGATCAGATTATCTCAAACACGCAGATAAAGAAATTCCCTTTATGGTGTATATTTATATCTGATGTAACTTCTCATTCCAATCACACACACACACACACACACACACACACACACACACACCTTTCATTCACGTACATTGTGAGCTTATTTTGCATGCATGTAAATTAATTTTCTTTATTGTGATCTTTAGAACATTAATTTCTTAAACTTATAAAATGAAAATAGTACTTAAAATTTTTGTCATTTTTGTAATAGGTTTTGGTTTAGATACTATAGATAAAAATGTTTTGTAAATTGTAGGTCACTGAATTAATGTAATATATTATGGTTATGTTAAAACATAAAGATAGGAAAACCTTGGGTCTTATTAAAAGGAAGCCCAATATATAAATATAATTAATGTAAAATATATTTTGAAGTCTTCTAAGGAGTAAAAATATGAAGTAAAAAAGAATCATAGATTCCTTGGTTTAAGCTTTTTCTTTATTTAGAGATTTGTATTATAAAACTTGGGAACAAAAACAAAGTCCTTTTACAGCATTGAAAAAGTAGGTCTATTATGGAAACCATAAGGTCTAGAAGTTAACAAGGCATTTTCTATTGCCCTAGATAGGTAAGGTGGGAAATACTTTCTTTTAAATCTGACAGGGTAAACATAGTCACACTCAAGGTGAGGAAACCAAATAGCATTATTTTATTTCCCTCTTACTCTCCTCTTTACAAATAAACTAATTGAGATTTAGAGAGATTCATTACTTTTTTCCTAGAATTTCCCTGGTGATTTTTTTGAACACTAATGATCTTGAGAGGCAATATCTAGAACAAACTCTTCTATCTGTGCTGGTCTACTAAACCACATGGATGAATAACCATGAACATAAAACAGTTGGACATTCATGAAATAATAAAGAATGTATGCTATTATCATAAAGCTTTTTTAAATAATTAGTATTTTATATAATAATTTGGATTCAAATCTCAAACAAAACATAACTTTTTAAAACAATATATCGACACATAATTAGCTTGTGTACCACTACTGTATAAATGCATAATGTCTCTATAAAATCCCTGCTCAAAGGGAGCACAAAGCAAGTACAGAGGGAAAATTATCGGTATAAGTACCCAAGGTGACAAAGAAAATTTATTTTTAAGAATGTGGGGTATTTTATGAAACACAAAGAGAACACTCAATTTTTAGTAATGGTTAGAACTGGTTTGTTCCTGAAGAGTTTAACAGCCATGTTCTTAGATATTTCATACCATCTCCTAGTTTACATTTCCATGTTCCTGAAAATATTATTGGCCCAGCATGGATCCATCTGTCTTCCCTTGAACAAATAACAGAATCATGAATGCTGAAAGTGGAAAATCCCCAAATAGTGAAACTAAGCATAGACTCAAGGATAGTCTATTATAGATCCCTAAAGACAAGTGAGAGCAGAAACAAAAATATGTACTTAATTATCCAGGGATTGCAAACATAGAAGAAATATTTTTGCTTCGATCTTCCTATTTCTCTAAGTAGGAATAAAAACATATTCAATATTGATACTTCATTGTTAGTATGCCCTTTCATATTTCTCATAAAGAAAAAAAAGTGTTCAAAACAAAAATATAACCTGTTACGATTTTAAAGTTCACCTCCAACGAATTTTAAAATATGCACATTTACTATTCAAACTGGTATTACAAATTTCATGTGACTGTGTATGAGTCAGGTTCTCTAGAGGACCAGAATCAACAGGAAGCATAATTATGAAAAGGAGGCTTATTATGTTGGCTCATGTGACCAGAAGCTGGATAGTCCACAATGGCTGTCTGCAGGCTGGAGAGCCAGAAGAACCAGCAGCTGCACAGTCCAAGAAGCTGGAGGCCCAGAACAAGCAGGATCAATAGTGCTACCCTAGTCTGAGACTGAAGGGTTCTGGGGAATTACTGGCAGAGTCCACATTGGAAGAGTGAAGAAGCGAGAGTCTGATATCCATATCCTCAGAGGATCACGACAGCAATCAAGAACCCATTCAAGAAGAACTGAGCTTGCTTCTGCTGCTGCTTCCTTCTTCTTCCAACTTTTATTCCATCCAAACCATCATCCTATTGGTTAGTTCTGCCCACGCTTAGAAAGGGTCTCCATTTCAATTGGCTATCCCACATGCCAAATCATTCCTAGACACACCTCATAGACACACCCAGAACCCTCTTAATCCTCCGCATCTCTTAATACAATGAAGTTGACAATTCAAATTACCACTACACACTGATAGCAGATATTGAGGTCCAGTTTTTTGAAATGGACTAAGATTATAGCTGTGAGTCATACAATTAAGAGTATCATTCTTATTACAAGCTTGCTAAATAATTTTTAAGTCTTTACAAATTTTTAATATACAGCTCTAGTAGATGTCATTTGAGGATATAATAACAGCTTCAATGGACTTTGTTTTTAAAATATAATTTTCAAAAATTTTAGATGAAATAATTCAATTATGGAAGAGATATACTTATTTTCCCTTTGTAATACTCTGCAAACTAAATGAAGCTTCCATATTTTCATAAAGCTCCTTCTACATTCTTAATTAACCCACTAATAATTGCTGTTTTTTAATCCTTTTTACATTTCAGTACACTGACTAGTATACCTATTCATTCTTTGTCAACTGATAGAATGTATTTATATTAATTTATACACCTCCCTTTCTTTCCTCCTTTCTCTCAGCTTACTGTAGTAAAGTGTGCCTAACATAAAATGTATTATTTAACCATTTGACAGCATACAGTAGCATTTGAAACATTTTGATGTCACCCAACCATTGCCACTATCCAGAAGTTTCTCACCACCACAAATGGAAACTTTGTACCCACTAAGCAATCACTCCCATTCCCTCCTCCTCTCAGTCCTTGTGAATGGGAATTTGCTTTCAGGTTACTTAACTATGAGATATTCTGCAATTTTTCAATCATTGGGAGAGTCCATGAGTTATTCAGATATTAAGATACACCAGTAACCTGTTTTAAAACTGAACTGTAAAGTAACAACCAATCATATAACTTTCAGATAAATATTGAAGAAATTGTCTCAGAAAATAACCCAAATGTAATTCTATACTAATAAAAAACTAGACATCACTCTTTGAGACATTACTTGCTCCATGAACAAGCAACATTTCCTTCACCCCAAAACTGTCAGACTCTTAGGCTCATCTATTTTATTTGTTTGCACTCCACTAATAAGGGTATAGTAGCAAAAATAATAATTTTAAAGCAAGAATTATCTCCATTCTACTTGGGAATATTATATTTTAGAGCTAAAATGTTTTAATGGCATCAATATTATTAATATAATCAATACCAGAGCAACAATAATCCAAAGCGGTATCTATGTCTCCTGTCTTCACATTCCCACTGTATATAAGATGACATTCCTAGGCATATATTTTAGTTTTTAATTAGAATGATATGAAATGTTTATAGTAAATATAATTACTTATGATTGGAGATTGGGAAATGAAACAAAAAATACGTACCCATAATCATAATTTGAAGGTAAAATTGCTATTTTAAAACTAACTTAATGAAATCAATATTTAAAATTTCCAGAAATTGCCTTAATTGATTAAAATTTATGCCTATAAAAGTATATTTCACAAATTAGAAAAGGGACACTTAAACATTACTTGAGACAGAATAAACTTGTATCTAATTTGTTTAGGCAAAAGAAAATTTTAAGTAATAAATTACATCACTAAATCTTTGTCCATAACACCATTATGATAACAGTTTTAAATAACAGGCTCAGATATGAGTAAATCTTAATTTTTATTTTCAGTAATATTTAAAAATAAGGCACCAGTATCAGGAAGCATTGCAGTTATCTTCTCAGAGAAGTAAATGTATTTACAAAAAATCAGCAGGCTTTGCCTTTACCTGAAGAAAATGTTAATCAGGATCATCCATTTCTTTTTATTCTAACTTACTCAAGTGAACAACATGTATGATTGTCTAATATTCTCTTACATTCTTAGTTTTAGCTATTCAGTTAATTAAATTCAAATGATGATGATTTCTTGACCCTTCAGTGGACATGTGTGCCAAAGTTGCCTAATCCTTCTATTGGAAGAATAATGGAAGAAAATTTCAGGATGAGTTTCTCTTCCTCTAGAGTGTGAATAGAGAACACACATGTGTTACACTTTTAGATAGGGACTCAAAGAATGGAAGGAAAAAGAAGGAAGGAAGGAAGGAAATAGGGAGGAAGGGCATGGGCAAGGTGGAGGGAAGAAGGAGGAGAATGAATGAATGAATGAATGAATGAGTGAATGAATGAATGAATTATCCAAGGCAAGAGAGTACAGATTTGAGAGAATCTGCATTCTCATTGTTATAATTAACTTCTGGATTTTACAATGCCTGTAGGGCATTTTCCCTTTGGACTTCAAGCTGGTAAACTATCAAATACTTCTTTCTATTTAATCCAGTTTCAACTGGCATTTTGAGTAGATGATTGTTTCCTACTTAATACTGACTGTGGCAAAAGGTTTTCGTTGATTGTCTTGTACCCCTCTGTCTATATTCATGCAGAGCATCAGTGTTAGCTAAAAGTTCCCATTTACGCTTTTCAAGTAGTTAAGTATGGACATGTATCTAAGTCTTGGCCAGTGTTCTATTAGGAGAAATAAATTATTAGAGAAGATAGTAGGAATGCTTTAAAGATAGGGGTTCTTATACTTTTTTACCCATTAATTATACTTCTTGGAATGTAGATAACAATAGCTAGAGACTACAAGATAAATGTTTCACTTTATTGATAATATGGAAAAGTTGGAAGTATTTGTGTTGTGTCTATTCTGAACTGACTAGTTCGTTACAATTTTTTACTTGAGGAAGATGGAAGATTCTTTCTTGTTCAATCTTTTATTTTTTATTTTATTTATGAAAGCCAAAAACAATTCTAACTTACACTGTGATCTCCAACCCCACAAAATATCCTTCTGGTAACTTTTTGTTTCTTAATTACTACATTAGGACAAAGATATCCTACACATATTAATGTATTAGCAACGTGATTTATTCATTAGTATCCTAAACATTTGATTAGCATGTGGCTATGCAGAAATGGGTAATATCCATGTTTGGTAACTAATCTCCAAACTGTTCTAGTTATGTGACTTTGGGACAATGTTTAATTTCACAGGAACTTGTTTCTACACCTGTAAAACAACACACGTAAGGAAATCCTGTTCGGCACAGAGAAATCCATCAATCCGTATTAGTTATTGTTGCTGTTTCAAAGCTTGGGAAATTGAATCCTACTAACTCTAATGCATTCTTTCTCTTTTTAGGCAACCACTTGAAATCCCACTAGAACTCACATAATTTTTAGTCACATTGATTCCAAGAAGAAAAAAAAAATGTTTTCTTCTTCAAGGATCTATTCCATGTGAATGTATTTCAAATATGTAACCAAAGTTCTTACGTAATTGTTCAATAATTACGATTTGCATGATTGACTACATCTTATCCAGAGTACAGAGGATAATGACAAAAGTGAATGTTTGCCAACAATAGGGACAAAAATCAGGGAATATGGGAAATGGTGTTTGGCAGAATTCTGTTAGTTTTTCAGGGCTGCCATAATGAAGTACCACAACCTGGGTGACTTAAACAGAAATTTCTTTTCTCACAATTCTGTAAGCTAGAAGTCTGAAATCAAGGTATTGGCAGGTCTGGTTCTTTCTGAGGGCTGTGAGAGAAGACTGTCTAGGAAGTTTGTAATGTGTTTGTGTCTCTAGTCAGCTTCCGTTAAGTTAATAGAGAGATAATCCTGTGGGAGCTTGACCTAATTAGATGAACCCTTTAAAAGAGAGTCTAGAGGTCAGACACAAAGGGTGTTCTGTTAAAGACATCTTATTTTACCTTGAAAAGCAAACTGCTATGTTATGAGACAGGGCCAAATGTCAAGTAATGTTGGGCAGCCACAAGGAGTTTTGTCTCTCAGAGCTACAGAGAGCTAGACGCTGAATTTTGGAAACAACCAGTCAGGTTGAAAGGAGACCCTCAGCCTAAGATGAGACACTAACGTCAACTTCCACCTTTATTCTAGCCTGACTGCTGGTTCTGGAGTGCATACAATCAACCTTTACCTGAGTTGCATGCATGTGAAAACTGAGATGATAAATTTTTACTGTTTAGGATACTAAATCTATGGTAATTTGTTAATACACTGTAACAAAATCTAATACAAGAGAAAATATTTAACAAGTACATACTGTATGCCAAGCATACCTCTGAAAATATATTTTATATCATATATGGTTATGTTGCAAATACCACCTTTACAGCTTATTCTGATAACCCTACAGATGTATGTTATAGCAGAGACGTTTAAGTATGTACATATGGAATTTAGTACCCGGAAAAGAGGACTATTTGGAATTTGAGTAAAAACTTAACTTCTGACTCATAAAATGTATATCACAATGACATAATACAATGCCTTACATACTGTAGGTGATGCATAGAAGCAGGGTCTAGGTTGATACTTATCAACATGAAACAGTACTTATCATTAAAGATGGTATAAATAGTTGGATTGTGAAATGGGAAGGGGAAAAACAATTAACTTTCTTGTTTATGGAAGCTTCATTATTACTTTAACTAGTTAGGCAATCTGTTACTAGACTTGAGAGTTTAGCCAAATTACTGTAAAATGAAGGGAAAACGAAGTTGTAATCTTAACAAGCAGAACCTGTACAGTGCCATGGATAAAAAATTAAAATGTATACTACTATATTCCAATTGCTAGGTGATATGAAATATCAATCATTTTGCCTATTGTTAGAGGACTGAGAGAAATGAATAAGATTCTAAGGAGTCTGGCAGGCGGAGGTCCAAATCCCAGTTGGGTATGTTTTATAATTTTTTAATCTCTGACATTCACTTTGGATATATCATATTTTTACTCTTATCCTATTAACTTAATTTTTCTTCAGAAACTAAAAAGGTACATAGTATTTTGATAGTCTGCTTTCATAAAGTAACATTTTAAGTTAAGAAAATTTCTTTATTCCCTGAGTAGATGCTTCTGTTGCTCTACTTTTTAATCTTTTCTCAGGATGGCTGTGTTTCTGGTTGCCCATTTTCTGTTTTGAACCATTCATAAGACTCCTGTAAGTTTTCCATTTGAACCAGAGAGATCACAAACATCTTAGAATAATCTTTCCTCCCAAACTTCAGCCATGCATTGCTTCCTTTTTTCTCCATGACCTAACAGGAGAGAACAGGACCCAACTGTGTGTGAAGAGGTTAGAAGATTTGAAGTAATTGTTAATGCTTAGAAGTGAGATGAAATTAAAACTGTGAAACAGAATAAATGGCATTCCAATACCCTCATCTAAAATCCCTGCCTTCAATACTTTCAAATATTGATTCTTCTTAAAATTGACCTTGTTCCCATAACTGGTCACATATTTAGCCCCTGGTATTAGAAAAGTGTTCTCTCTGTCCTAACTTCACTTCCCCTATAGCATGTGCAGACAGGGTGTGAAGAATTCCTGTTGAAATTCTACACTGATGGTCCACAGAATTTCAATTTGGCTTATGTTAATCTTATTAGAAATAGACTCCACTTGACTAACATCACCAAGTTTTAAAAGAAGTTGAAACAATAACTAATGTATGCTTTTTAAAAGTCAGCTTTTAAAATGGCTAAAGCTATCAATAGCTCGAAAAAGCTCTCAAGTCAACTTTAAATATCTATTCTAAATTCTTGATATCCATTCTAATTTCTATTTTTTTCTCACACTGAAATGGTACATTGTTTTTTGATAAGTCTTACATTCATAAAATAAAAGTTGAAGATGAGAACATCTCTTTATTCCTTAAACAGATGTTTCTGTCAGCTGCCCTTTAATCTTTCTCAGGATGGCTGTGCTTCCCATTGCCAGTTTTTCATTTCACACCACCAAAACTTCCGCTCTAAAGACTCTGTATATTTCAAAGCTGAAACAGTTGAGAATTACTACATTCTAATATCACCTCTCAGTCAATTTATATTAACTGAATGTCTCCTGTGGCCCATTCAAATTTACCAATGCTTAATGTTAATCTACTTGTAGCTGTTCTTCATTTCCACAATGACAGTGTTGGATCACTTTATTCCCTTGATTTCAGCAGTGTGTCTTAGGGAAATATACAAATTATATTCTCACACATAAAACTATACAATCTCAATTAGGTACAACATATGGTTTTATAAATCTTGAGGTGGAAATCATTGATTTTCAACTTTCACAGTCTCTTCTATTTCTTGATTATGTTGAAATAAAATAGTCCAAAAGACATTTTATCCTTCCTTCTTTAAAAACTTATTCTCAGCGGGGCGCAGTGACTCACGCCTCTAATTTCAGCTACTTGGGAGGCTGAGGCAGGAAGATCCCATGTTTGAGGCCAGCTTGGGAATTTAACAAGTTCATGTTTTAAAATAAAACATGAAAGATTCTGGGGATAGAGTTCAGTGGGAGAGAGCCCTGGATTTAATCTCTAGTACCATAAAAATTTCTAAAACATTTTTAAAAAAATCTTAAATTTAAAATTAAACAAAATCTTATTCTAATTGTCAAAATTACAACTATTAAAAATATAGTGAAATCTAGACCATGAGTTCTATGCAAGTGACATCTCATCTCTAAGCTTACCTCCAAGTGAACCACTCCAGTCTCTAGCAGTCAATACATGACAGTAATTTTGTGTTTACCATGAACATTTCAGGATAGCTAGTCAAACAGAAGTGGCATATTTCCCAAGTATGGCCAAACCAAATCTCATAGGAATAAACTTGTGTCCTGTATTCCTTAGTCAAAGCAAGAAGATTGTGAGGTAGACTTACAGTACATAATTTTAATCTTTCTTTTACCATGTCCTAAGTCATGTATAGTATGTCATGACTCTTACAGTCAGGTGGGGAATTTGGAAGTAAGGATGCTAAACTATTAAAGATTGCTGAAATATTTCTGTAAGCCAAGATTAAAGCCAATAGGAGAATTCTTGGAGTGGAAAAATCAACTGTGTTGGGATATGCTTGTAATATTGAGTTGATAACACAAGAATAAGATAGAAATTAGCAGAAGCTTAATAGGTTGAATGAAACAAAATGTTCATATGGTTCTACAGTGTGCATGTATGCATATGTGTTTTACAAATGTTACTGTTCATATATGAAATTTTCTTCATAATTTTCACTGCATATTGACAAACCAGAATTTTATAAGTAATCTTTTTTATTGATGGGCATTTAGATAAGGTTAATCTAAATCCCATGTTGCAATGAATTATTTGCCTATGTCTATATCTATAACTGTTCATATCTATACTATGTGGCTACTACACTAATAAGGTATACATCGTTCATATTACTTCCATTCAAATTTTTTACTTTAAGTAATTTTCTTTATTTTTTTATATTGAAATTGTGGGTTTCTCAAGCCTGCTTCTTTCTCTAAATAATTCCTTTTCAGAACTTAGTCTTAGAACTTCTCTTATGGTTTGTATGTGAGGTGTTTCCCAAAAACTCATGTGTGAGACAATGAAAAAAGGTTCAGAGGAAAAATGATTGGGTTGGGAATCCTAACCCAATCAGTGAATGAATCCCCTGATAGGGATTAACTAAGTGCTAACTGAATTGGTATGGTGTGGCTGGAGGAAGTGGGAATTGGGTATGACTCTGGGGCATATATTTTGTATCTGGAGAGTGGAGCCTCTGTCTTTGATTCCTGATCACCATGATGTGAGCTGTTTCCCCCTGCCACACTCCTCCACCATGATGTTTAGCCTCACCTCAAATCCTGAGCAATGGAGCTAGTCTTCTATGGGCTAAGACCTCTGAAACAGTGAACCTCAAATAAATTTTTCTTCCTCTGTAATTGTGCTGGTTGAGTCCTTTAGTCACAGCAGTGCAAAAGCTGACTAAAACAAATCCCATGTGGCTAAACAAATATTCAAGAAGAAATGGTAGAAAAAATTATCTATTTTATAAAAGTACTAAGCAGCTGATCCTACTCTTCAGAATTGAACTGTTTATAGAAAAAAATTATTTATGGAAAGGGAATATGACAAGATGTCCAGACTTAAGAAATTATGCTCTGCATTAATCTCCAAGATATATAAAGAACTAAAAAAAAAAAAAAAACCCACAAGAAAAAACAAATGACCCTATCAATAAATGGATTAACACATGTAGAAAGCATATAGAAGGCATGAAGTTAGTAAGAAAAATAAAAGTAATTAAATTTAGATACATTAACCAAATTCAGATAAAATGGCTAATAGTATATGACAAAGTAAATTTCCCCACACTGTTGACCTTACATAAAATCAAAATTTTCACCATCTAAAAGTGAAACTGTCAATTCTTTGTAGTTTTGACTTAATTTTTAACTGACTTTCAGAAATGTGGGATACTGGCCTTTCTTCTATGCAAGAATATTGATATTTATAAACATTAACGTTTGGCTGTCTTTGAATTTGTGTATTTTATAATGTAATTTATTTATTAAATAGCCAATAATTAAAATATTTTCAAAATGCCTCGTTAGAATTGATGAATACTAGCTGATCACAATGGCAAACGCCTGTAATCCCAGCACTTTGAGAGGCTGAGACAGGAGAATCATGAATTCAAAGCCAGCCTCAACAACAGCAAGGCACTAAGCAACTCAGTGAGATCTTGTCTCTAAATAAACACAAAATAAGGTTGGGGATGTGGCTCAGTGAGTTCAATCCTCAGTACAAAAAATAAATATGAATGGATAAAATAAATCAACAATATTAAAGTTGTCTATAACTTTGTTCCTGTACTTACCACCTCAACATTATAAAGTAGTATCACTGACAACAAATAAAATATGTAGCAATATTGAAATTAGTTGATTAAACAAAGATCATTCGTTATGTATGAATTTATTTAAAAATTTATATATAAATGTATTTGATGATTCAATATTTCATGAGTACTATCTTACATACTTGCATAGGGGAAGAATATTTTCCTCAGCACAAGTCAATGGAACAATGCCTTCTCATTATGATTAAGAGTACTGGAAATTAAACAACTCTTCTTAGCAATATCTTGTTAGACACTTGGATACAGGCATTATGGCATTATAGGACAGTATTTATAAATCCATGTTCATCATATTTACATTTCTCTGTAATTATGTACACAGTATAGTTTCATTCCATAAGAATCTACCCATTTTTTGGTAAAAGTCTATTAAAGCACCCAATTTTACAAAAACAAGAGAGAATGAAAATTATTCTCTGCAGCAATCAAGTATGATTTTAATAGGAAATATGAGCATGTTTATTTTTGTGCAAGGCCTTAAAAATAGACTTTTGTCAGAAATAAAGAAGTCATAAAAAGTAAATCAATAAAAAAACATGATAGAAGCAAAAGAGGGAGAAAATTTTAAGAAGATAAGGCTTTTGATAATGTGGTAGAAGAGATAAAAGGATAAAATATATGTTGACAAAATTGTAAAGAGTTTATAATTTTTAAGTTGCTTATGAATGTGAAAAGAGGAATATTTTTATTGTACCAAGTTAAATATGAAACAGATTAAGAATATTTTGAAAAGTTAGACTAATATATTGACAACACATTTTTTGTTGAAGCAGAACATATGTACATAATAGACATAAAAAATACTTCCTTTACTATCTAAGTGTTACAGATTACCAATATAGTATGTTTTACTCATTTTTATAAATTATCTTGTATATTAAGCCCCCAATATGAATTTCTGGATTGAAGAAAACATGATTTTTTTTCTTTATTCTACTTGTCAACTAATGCTAAAATTGGATTTATTCTTATTTAGCCAGTTTCTTTTGTAAAAAATGATTTGTTTTTATTTTATTCATTGTTCCTTAATTTCCTGATTTGCACAGCACTATAATCTCCTGTTAGTCATTTTATCAAATGATGGAATTATTTTAGATACCTGTAGTATTTGCTAATAACCTGCCTTGATATTTAGTAAAATATAATGTCTACTTATTTTACTAACTTGCAAATTGTTTTTCTTATTCTTATATGAAGTATTTTTTCTTAAAAGCTTAGTGCACCCTAGGCAGTACAATTTAAGAGTAACTGTTATGTTTCCTAAGAGGTAAAATTACCCCAAATTAGGATTCCAGCCAACGCCTGACATAATCACCTGAAAATTTACTGCCTACTGGGTTTTATTATTGACAAAATGGATGCATTCCTTAAATATTTAGAAGAATACAAATGTAACAAAGTTAGAAATGATAATTGCACTGTTCTAAGAATGGCCACCTTCTGTTGTCTGCCCAAAACATATTTAATAGGATGATAGTCTAAAATAAAACTAAAAATATTATATAGAAGAGATTACACAAATTCAATATTTTTAAGAATACCTCAACAATGCTGACTTCATAATTGTTTATGGGAAAGATATTTTTGAAATGTTCTTTATATAGCAATTTAATAAAATCCTTTTCATCTTAATTTACTATACTTTCACTGTAAAGCTAACATTTTCTGCCTTAAGACATAAACAGTGAGTTCAATACATACATAGTATAATTTGAGATTAGATACATAGAATATTTTCTCTTGAAAGACCCATTTTAAAATATTATTTTGTTGTAGCAAATATTTAAAAATGGAAGAAAATATCTATCTGATATATCTATAAATATACATTTTTAGGTATGATTTACATCTAATGTGTACAATTTATGTACAATGCAATAAGGTTTGACAAATAGGTTTACCCATGTAACTACAGCTTCAGTGAACTACAGATATTTCATCACGCCACAATATCCTGTCACACCTCTTCACAATCAGCCCAACTTACAAAAGATTTGATTCTTGACACTATAAATGAGTCTTCACTTCTCTGAAATTTTAGAGAAACTAAATCATGTTGTCCCTGCTGTGCAAGGTTTATTCAGTTTCTCGAACAGGGCATGAGATGATTGGAAAAATGGATAGACAGACACAAATATAGAGAAAGCAAGACTCAGTGGACCAACCAAACTCCCGATGACAAAGAAACTGTCTCCGAGGAGGCTTTGTATGTTTGTTACATAAGTTTTAACATCAAAGGGATTCATTGTACTATAAGAGTCTTGTTAAGGAAGTAAGGTCCTAATCCGACATGATGAAGATTTAGGCCTATTTTTCCTTCTATTAGGTGTTGGGTATCTGGTCTAATTCCCAGGTCCTTGATCCACTTTGAGTTGAATTTTGTGCATGGTGAGAGATAGGGGTTTAGTTTCATTTTGCTGCTTATGGATTTCCAGTTTTCCCAGCACCATTTGTTGAAGAGGCTATCTTTTCTCCAGTGTATGTGTTTGGCTCCTTTGTCTAGTATAAGATAACTGTATTTAAGTGAGTTCATCTCTGTGTCTTCTATTCTATACCATTGGTCTACATGTCTATTTTGGTGCCAGTACCATGCCGATTTTGTTACTATAGCTTTGTAGTATAATTTAAGGTCTGGCATTGTGATGCCTCTTGCTTCACTCTTCTTGCTAAGGATTGCTTTGGCTATTCTGGGTCTCTTATTTTTCCAAATGAATTTCATGATTGCCTTTTCTATTTCTATAAGGAATGATGTTGGGATTTTAATTGGAATCACATTGAATCCTATAGTGCGAGAAGTAAAATCAAAAGAATCAATAAATGGGATGGATTCAAACTAAAAAGCTTCTCGGCAAAATAAATAATCAATGAAGTGAACAGAGACCCAATATTCTGGGAACAAATCTTTGCAACACACACATCTGATAGAGCAGTAATCTCCAGGATATATAAAGAACTCAAAAAAATTAACACCAAAACAAACAACTCAATAAATGGGCCAAGGAGCTGAACAGAAACTTCACAGAAGAAGATATACAATCTATCAACAGACATATGAAAAAATGTTCAACATTCTAGCAATCAGAGAAATGCAAATCAAAACTGAGATTTCATCTCATTGCAGTCAGAATGGCAATTATCAAGAATAAAAACAACAATAAGTGTTGGCAAGGTTGTGGGGGAAACGGCACCTCACACATTGCTGTTAAGACTGCAAATTGGTATAACCAATCTAGAAAGCAGTATGAAGAGTCCCTAGAAAACTTGGAATGGAACCACCATTTGACACAGATATCCCACTCCTTAGTCTATACTCAGAAGACTTAAAAACAGCATAATACACTGATGTAGCCACTTCAACATTTATAGCAGCTCAGTTCACAATAGCTAAACTGTGGAACCAACCTAGATGCCCTTCGACAGATGAATGGATAAAGAAACTGTGGTATATACACACAATGAAATATTACTGAGCAATAAAAGAGAATAAAATTATGGCATTTGCAGGTAAATGGATGGAGTTGGAGAATATCATACTAAGTGAAGTAAGCCAATCTCAAAAAACCAAAAGCCGAATGTTCTCTCTGATAAGTGGATGCTGATCCATAATGTGGAGGAGGACACAGGAAGAATGGAGGAACTTTTGTCACAGGTTGGGAGAGGGGAGGGGGCAGGGGGCCAATAAAGATGGTGGAATATGATGGACATCATAGCCCTAGCTTTTTGTATAACTGCATGTATGTTGTGAGTCTACATCACATACAACCAGAGAAATGAAAAGTTGTGTTCCATCTGTGTGCAATGAAACAAAATGCACGCTGCTATCATGTATACCTAAGTAAAATAAATAAATAAATAAATATTTTTTTTCAAGAAAGTTACTTTAAAACAGAATGGAGATCAAAAGTTTGGACAGACCAATTACAGTGATCAGCTTGCACCCACAGTTCTTCACTCCACCAATCCCCATCCCTGTGACTGGTGTTTGAACCTTAGGTCATGAACTGATAAACTGTACAGTAACCAGGGAATTTTCTTTTGAACAAGTGTTACCATATAATTGGGTGGTTGTCTTGATGCCTTTGCACCACGAAATTTCTAAGAGTGGTGTCACTCCTGTCTCTGGGCATTTTGTGGAACATAATTAGCCACTCCCAATACCATATCGTACACACACTTTTATTGCTTTCTCTTGCTTACCCCAATATTTTTTAAAATAAAAAATGTTTTAAATGTATAAACATTTTCATATACACTACTAAAAAATTTGCTACAAATGGTAATTATGAATATACATCTTTCTATATTCAGCATACAATTATATTTAGGTGCTTAGAGACGTGTTTTTGCCAAGAATAGAATGAGAGCAGAATGATTAAACTTGCTCCCTATTGTTCCAGAGACATATTGGACCTAGTGGGCGGAAGATAGAGAAGAAAAAGATGTTAGCTCAACAGACAGCAGGAATAATTTTCAGTTGAAACTGCCTGACACTGGGATTCATCTATCATGCTGAACTCCCAACTGCTGGGAATATTAAGGTCATGGTGACTGGTCAGGATAATCCATGGATGTGCTCCTCTCAGGGACAGAGGCTTAGTCTGGAACATAACAGATGCTCTTGTATTTTGTCATTGTATGAAGGAAATAAGTACTTGCTAAGTGCTTTGAGCATTACAAAGCCATATAAACAAATGATATACTGCTTTTAAATTTTGTGATCTCTACCACTATCACCTACATGTATTTCAGCCTTACTCCCTTGTTAATCACAAAAAGCAGTGTCCCCCCCCATCAGAACCTTATTGAGCTACTATAGATACTTGAACAGGAGTTACCTTCTCTTGAAGTGGAGTACCAGAAATAACAAATAGATATGCAGGATGTCCAGCTAAATTTGAATTTCAGGTAAGCATTTTCTCAGTATATACATTTCTTTTGCAATATTTTGGATATATTTTTACTAAAATAATTTTGCAAAATTTTAACGTAACTGGGCATCCTACATGTGCTCTGGCAATCCTATAGCCTGCCAACGTCCTTACCTAGCACCTATTTTAACATAGAATGCAGGTATGCCTCTGGTTGTTGAAATGAAAAACTGAATACTTTAGTCATCTCTTTCATAATTTATAATGTAAATCATTCAAATTTTTAAAATCAACAAAATTGTTAAATCTTATATAAATACTTATAAACAACCTGAAAATTTGAGCAGTCTTTGAAATATTAATATCAGTATATATGAACCAGCAAATGTTTGCCAAATGTCGAGAGTTGGCACATATATTGCCTTACCATGGTAAGAACTTATCATATGCTGTTGCCTTATCATGGCATGCCAGTTCTGAGGATAGATTCTTGACTAAAACTTTCATTTAGATATATCTGGTTTATGCACAAATACGGGTGAGCTGCTTTAAAATTAGGATCTATAGGAGTATATTTGCAAGTTACAGAAACAACTTTAAACATTTCAAGCATAAAGAAAAGTATATTTATTCACACATTCAAGAAGTTTTGAGGACCAATATTATGTATGGTCAGAAATGTACTCATGAGAATAGGTTTGAGGAAAAACAACCAGGGAATTCAAGCAATGAACTGTGTGCCTTCCGTTGTTCTCTGTATCAATCGAGTTCATTTCTCTTACTTTTTTTCGCCTTTTTCCACATGTGAGAAAATATGACTAACAACAAACTGGTTTTGTTTTTCTAGGTTTCATGATTTAAAAAAGCCTGGGGAAAGAACTTTTTGTACTAGCGTAGCTTTGTATACACCTTTAGAGACTTGGTAACTAGCTACCAAAGCTAATTTAGGTATGAGAATGTGATAACTCCAAACATTAATTCAGTACTTTCTAAATGTTGAGCCTTGTTCCAGGAAATGAATGCAGATTAGTGAATAAAACAATTGTAATTTCTCCTCTCATGAAACCGGAATTTTAATAGTGCTTTGATAGTGTAGACCAATACCCCCATGACCTTAGGAAGAAACAAGTACATACTCTGTCACATAAATACTAGTGGGAAAAATCATGATAAGAAGAAAAGAAGAGCTGAAGGGTGTAGTGGAGGAGTTAGAATGTGCCTCTTGAAATAATGTGGTCAGAGAATGTTTTCCTGAGACACTAGGATTTAAGAAAATATTTATGGGAAATGCATAACCATGTAGGTACCTGGAGTGTTGAAAACTTTTCAGGAATATTAACAGAAAATGGTTAAATCAATTAAATGAAACTTGTTAAAAAGTCATTTCAAGAAGAATAAATACCATGTTATAGTGTCTTTGTAGTCTATCAAGACAGCAGAGTAGAGTGTGCTACTTGTGAATTCTCAAGGCTGGGCTATATGATTTTCAGGCAGGTTTTAAAAGTTGGAGAACTGGTGAGAGTTGAGCAGACTTTAAGATATAAACTTTTAGACTGGTGGGTGAAGTAAGGCAAGGATCTTAAATCACATGGTAATGAGCAAGCTATGTTGATAACTAAATTTTGGAATGTACAAAAAGTGATAAGAACATGAAGAAGAGCCAAGAGGGAGACTGTGATTTAACAAAAGAAACAATCCTTTTCCCTTACATGGAATCTGGGCCGTAATATATCCATAGTATTTCATTAAATACAGAGTGAAGATGAAGTAGTGATTTTAGAGAAAACAGTAGAAATTGCCTAGAAATTTTTAAGTAGGTCACAGGCAAATGGAGGAAGTGTTCAGACACCTGGTGATGATATTTTTCTTTAAACATTGGAGATATATTGAAAGTTGGAGTTATTGAGTGGGATGATTCATGTAATCTAATGGCATTGGCCAATTTCCATGATATAATGTTAAGGAGAATTGGAGATTGTTGGAATTCTGGCTGAGGTCTGACTTGAGCAGAAAACTTTCAGTGAAATAAAATATAGTGGTCCTTAATCCAGCATTACTCTGCATACCTGTTTGTGTGAGTGGGTATCCATGTTTTGTTATGTACCTATTAAGAAAATTCTATCAAATTTTACATTTTAAAGGTTTTTAATATTTAAAGAGGAAGAATAATGTGAAATATCTCTATCCAATTAAAGAATTACTTATGATTTTTTCTTTAGGTTTAATTATGAAATAAATTATATTAATGTTTTCTTATCTGTTAAAGCATAGAAAAGATGGATTAAAAATGAACGTTTACATTCAAATGATGAAAAGGATTGGCATTGGTAGAATAATATGGGAACAAGTACGAAGGAAGGGGTCAGGAAAGAAATAAAGGACACTTGTTTAAGTATAATTTTTAATATATTTCTGATTTTTACAAACATGGTGATCTTTCTGATCTTCAAATAAAAATCAAATAAATTTGCAACTAAAAAAAAAACTACTATAGGCCAATATCCTAAAGCAATGTGGATGCAAAAATCTCGCTAGAATACTAAATTCAAACCAAATTCAACAGCAGATTTAAAAGGTTATTCACCATGACAAAGTGTAACTCATCCCAGGAAAATATCACTATTGTTACAATATGCACAAATTGTTTAGCATTTACAAATTAAGAAATGAGAAGCACCACATACCAAATGAAGAACAAAAGATGATAAGATCATTTCAATAGATGAAGAAAAAACATGTCATAAAATTTAACTTCCTCTCATGATAAAAATGTTGAACAGATTAGGTAAAGAATGTACCTCAACATAATACAGATTATTTATAATAAGTCAACACCTAACATTTTATAAATAAATCTGTATAAATTAATATAACATAAATAAATATGTGCGATGTATAAGTATATAATTATATATGAATATAACATCAATAAAATAAATGCAGTATAAATATAATATAAATAAATCAGTAGTGATGATATATGTCAATAGCATATTACCTGAAAAATAAACCAAGAAATCAATCTCATTTAAAATAAATATAAAAATAAAATGAAATAAAATACCTATGGATAAATTTATCAAATGAGATGAATAATCTCTACAATGAAAAATATAAAACACTTATGAACAAAATTAAATAAGACACAAAAGAAAGGAAAGCTACCCATGTTCATGGTTTGAAAGAATAAATATTTTTAAAATGTTCATACTACCCACAGGAATCTACAGATTAAACCCAATTCTTATCAAAATATCATTCTTCAGAGAGCTAGAGAAAACAATTCTAGAATTTATAAGAAACTACAAAATACCCAAATAGCCAAAATCATCTTGAACACAAAGACATTATAAAAGCTAACTTTAAACTATATTATAAACCTGTGGTAATCAAAACAGCAAAATGGCATGGTTTTTGCATAAAAACATACATATAGCCCAATGGAACAGAACAGAGAATCTAGAGATAAAACCACATATTCATGGCCAACTGATTTTTCACAAAGTTTCTAAATACATGGGTTGGAGAAAAATCTTTCTTTCAATAGATTATGCTGGAAAAAGGATAGCCCCATGCATAAAAATGAAATTTGATTCTTATATTTCACCAGGTATAGCATTAAATAAAAAGGAATTAGAGAGTTTAAGATGTGAAACTATGACATTACTAGAAGAAAACATGGAGAAATCACTTCAGGGCATTGGAATAGGCAAAAAATTTCTGGACAGTCCCCCCAAAACATAAGAAATCAAACAAAAAACAAACAAATGGGATTACATCTATTCCAAAAGCTCTGCATAGCAAAAGAAGCAATCAGAGAGTGCAGAGATAGCTACAGAGTGGAAGGGAATATTTGAAAATTATACATTTGACAAGCAGTTAATGTCCAGAACATATATAAAACTAAAAAACAAAAAAAAAATTGATAGTAAAGAAGAAACAATCCTATTAAGAAATGTACAATAGACTCAAATAGACATCTCTTAAAAGAAGGTGTATAATTCACCAAAAAGTATATGGAAAACACTAATTAAATACAAACAAAAACCAAAATGAGACAATGCCTCACTTGAGGAAAAATGACTATCATCAAAAAAATACCAAGTGTTGGTGAGGATGTGGAGAAAAGGGAATCCTTATCGACTATTGGTGGGAAAGTAAATTAGTATTGTCATTATGGACAACAGTGTGGAAGTTTCATTAAAAACAGAGGTACCACCTGATCCAGTAATCCCACTAATGGGTGTACAAACAAAGGAAATGCAGTTAGTATGCTGAAGAGACCTCCACACCCCCATGCTTGCTGCAGCAATATCCACAGTAGTGAAGAAGTAGAATCAAACAAAATGTCCATCAGCCGGGCGCGGTGGCTCACGCTTGTAATCCCAGCACTTAGGGAGGCTGAGACAGGAGAATTGCGAGTTCAAAGCCAGCCTCAGCAATGGCGAGGCACTAAGCAACTCAGTGAGACCCTGTCTCTACATAAAACACAAAATAGGGCTGGGGATGTGGCTCAGGG
>PVHX01022864.1:0-26847 GCA_004024805.1 Geosciurus inauris
GGAGGAGGAGAGGGAGGGGAGGGGGAGAGGAAGACCCAGGTTCTGCCAGCCTCCAGCCATATGTCTTTGGAAGGCCATGGAGGTCCTTTTACCTCAGTGACTCTGCAAGGAGACGCTCATGTCTTCAAGTGATCATTATTTTTTAAAAATTTTCCTACTGCAACTTTTTATCGTTTGTAGTTTTGTTGTTGCTGACACTTAAGGAAATTAAATTTGCCCATAATTCTTCCTGCCTGGACTTAATGACACCAACTTATATTTGAGCCAATTAGAAACAAGACCAAACTATGTTCTTAGGTTTGTTTAGTTGAGGAATGGCACTTCACCAGACTCTTCTCATATAACCTTTAACAGGAACTCATAAGTAGCACTGATTATGCCCCAAGAGATGAGAGACGGATGGTAATTCCAAAAAGATTTGTCGGTTTCCTGTCCTGTTCTAGACAGATCGTTTTGAAAACCTTGGGGAAAGACGTAAATTCCCCACCAATCTGAGACTGTATGAGAGTTTTTACAACATTAATTGGAAAAAACCAAGAATCCCAACATGACACCCAACAGACCTCCATAGATAAAGTCGTAGACCAGATGAGCACGGAAAGTCGTTTGCGGTAGGCAGGTGCTCCTTCATGGGACCTCGGAGGCCAAAGGAAAGGACATTGCTGAACCCATTACAGAAAAGGATGGGCACCAAACCCCAAGACCACCCTCCAATTCCATGGCATTTCAGTGCCCTGACAGCGTGATACGTGTGACTCTCTTACGATGCTTGTGGTCTGAAGCCACGTCTGAAATCCTTCCCATGCAGTGAAAATGGCTTCTGTTGTCCCTGCAAGTATAGCTGCCATCAGCCATGGGTCGCAAACTCAGGGGCACTGATATGCTTTCAGAGAAGGCAGACGAATCTTCACAGAGACCAAACATAAATGCCAGGCTGGTTGTTTTCTGCATTAATTGGGGAAGGATCCTGTGATACAAGTTTTGAAATCCATCCCTCCACTGAAGTACGGCATCATGGGTTTTGATTCCATTGAGCTGCTGCCAAAGAAGGATCTTCTGAATGGGAAACGTGATGGATGTACTGCTGAAAGCTACACAGCAGCCACATAAGGCTTCATCTCACCAACATGGGTGATGAGGCGAGATGTCTAGTTTTGAAGATGTTAGCACTGATGGCCTCTTTCCTTGAGCCTCTGCATCCATCCTGCTGCTAAAGATCTTTTCTTCATGAAGGATTTTTCTTTTTTTTTTTAAACCTGTGACACCAGCTGAGCCTGGTGGTGTGGGGGATGACAGTTTTTTGGCAACCTTCCTGATTTCTTGCACTGTTACTGATTTGTCAGGTTCTTTCTTCTGGAGTCAGTTTTGATAACTGGATTTCCATGGTCGCAGGTGTCCAGCCTCATGCCCCCAGCCGCTGGCCTGCACAGGCCAGTGATTATGAGCAAGGTTAAGTGATTATGAGCAAGAAAAAAGGTAATGGCACGATCAGTGTAGGGAACTTGGGATGTTTACATTAATTAGACTTTTTGTGGTAAAGTAAACCAACTTGTGCTGGAACTATATTATGCTGTGTTTATCAGTTAGGGTATAACAAAATACCACAGACTGGGTGGCTTAATTTACTCAGTTCTAGAGGTTGAGAAGTTCAAGAGCAGGGTTCCAGCAAACTTTGGCTCCTGGTTGGGGTTCTTTTTCTGGCTTGCAGACAGCCTCCTTTACAGAGACAAAGACAGAAAGACAGAGAAAGATTTCTGGGTCTCTTTCTCTTCTGATAGGGATGCCAGTCCTGTTGCACTAGGATTCCACACTTAGGACACCATTTAACCTCTTTAAAGGCTCTATCTCCAAATACCATCACGTTGGAGGTTTACACTTTCAACATGAATTTAGGGGGACATAATTCTGTCCACAGTGATTGTAAATGCCCAGCATAGTGCCCCTCCATGGTGAGCCTCAGGAGATGCTACCTGCTTTTTGTGTTAACAGACAACATTCAGTTGGCTCTGAGGATCTTCAGGCTGGTCCTGGCCTTTAAGGAAGAGCCTCTGCCTGGCAGGATTCCCAGGAATCCTAGGACATTCTTCTTGTCTTCAGAGAAACTTGCCCTGCCCAGCTGCCTGTGGCCTGGGTGAATCCTAGCCACTGCTCTGTGCTTTGGAGCCAAGGACTCCATGGCAGATGTGGCACCTGCTTCTGCACTTGGGGCGCTTCCCTTTCCCATGCACCCTGCCCCTCAGAGTCCATTCTGCGTGGAAGCTGGCCATTTCCTCAGCACCGCTGCCCTGCTCTTTTCCCTATGACACCAGAACATTCGCTTGATCTCTTTGGCATCTATCAGGGGGTGAGATAAGTTAATGGAAAGTTTGCAAAGATTAGAAAGGTTGTCAATGATGAAATCAGACAGGGCAAATCAGAGTCTTCAACAGCCTCCTTGACGGGTTCCTTCACAGAGCCAAAGCCTGTGAAGACCTTAACTCCTGGCACTTTTTTTTTCTTATTTGGAATATCTGGGTTTACTCTTTCAGCAGGACACAACTTCCAAGGGTGAGAGAGAGACTTCCCTAAATTCCCCTAATCCACAGTGCATTACCTTGAGGCCTGAGCAGGCATGGGCGTATTTGAAGCTGTGTGTCGATGCTGCCCTGAGATGGATTTCTAGTACCTCTTGGGCTCTGGTCAGCCCCACTGAGGAGCCCACCATCTCCTGGTGACCTCCAGCCTACCTTGTACCCCGACTTTTGGGGCATCAAATGTCAGGTTGGTGCTGGGATGGAGTTTCTCTGGTTCAACATGATGGAAACTTGACTTTGGTGGTGGTGGGTGGGGGGAAGGGTTCCTGGTAGTTTGACCATTGTTCTGGACTCAGTTGTGCCCCTCAAAATTCATATGTTGAATCCCTGATCTCCAATGTGGCTATATGGAATCTTTATAAGGTAATTCAGATTAGATGAGGTCGTAAGGGTGGTGCCTTCCACCTATAGAACCGGTCCTGGTGAGAAGAGAAAGAGACATCAGTGTGTGCTCTGTCTCTGGGTCTCCTCGTCTCTTTACCATGAAAGGACACACTGAGAAGGTGTCTGTCTTCAAGCTGTCTGACTGCATCTCTTGGCACCTTGATCTTGAACTTCCCTACCTTTAGAACTGTGAGAAATAAATGTCAGTTGTTTAATCTACCAAGTCTAAGGCATTTTGTTGTGGCCCTCTGAGCAGATTAATATGATCATCTCATACCTAGACAGAAAAAAACATCTGGAACTAAGAGACCACCATCAACTCAGGGAAGATCGTGTCTTGCGCTGCCAGCCCAAGTCCCCACTGGCTCTGAGGACAGGAGAATCCACCTCTGGTAGGTGTAGCTGGGGGTAGGTCCCTTCAGGGTAGGTTTTTCTCCTGTTGTACTTCTATAGAAATTCAGAAATGGGTCCTGATGAACAGGGTGGATGGTTAGCAGTAACATCTTTAGCTTCATCCAGACTCTTTTAAGTAAACTCATGACATCCCGAGCCTGAATGGTGAGACACAAGTCACTGCCTATAAGGCACTAAACACCAAACTGAGCCTGGTGGTGCACACCTGTAATCCCAGCAACTCAGGAGGCTGAGGCAGGAGGATCTCAGGTTCAAAGCAAGCCTCAGCAATTTAGCAAGGTCCTGAGCAACTTAGGAGACCTTGTCTCAAAGTAAAAAAGAAAAAGGGCTGGGGATGTGGCTCAGTGGTAAAGTACCCCAGGTTTAATCCCTGGAGTCCAAAACAGAAACAAAAACATCCAACTGTTAACAAAATGATGAGGGTTGCACTCTTGCTTCACTGTATCACAGTTATATCCTTTCTCAAATGTGTGTACATTTGACATAAAGATACACCCTAGCTTGTCCATTCAGTTTTCCATTCAATCACCATTTCCTTAAGTTATTCGAACCAGATGCACTGCTTACAGCCTAGACAGAGCTGAGATTCTGCCATCGTTGTCTTGGAAAACGGTCAATTCTCTGCAATCATCCCAGACAATTCCTCCCCCCTGAGAGGGTTTGTTAACATTCTTTTGAATCCAGACAAACATGTGACGGTTGTGTGCTGCACTGTCTCCAGGAACTGTGTTTATTCTCCCTACTGAGAAGTGCATTTCTTGGGCTCTCCTGGCAGCTTCCTTGAACCTGTGCCAGTCGAGTGCATAAACACAGCAGCCGCATGATAGAGCCGGTTCTGCTCTCCACCAGGCGTCCAGGATCACTGAAAAGCAGCCCCTTCCCAGTACTGACTGGGAGGGTGAAAAAGAAGTGAGTAAAGTCAAGGCATTTGAACTGATATTTAAAATCGCCAGGTGCTTGCATCTGCTCTCACCTTCCCCATCGTTAGGGTGATCATGTGTCCCCCAAAGGCCCACGTGTTAAAGGCTTGGTCACTAGCCTGTGCACTACTGGGAAGTGGTGGGACCCTGAAGAGGGGGCCAAATGGGACGAAGTTAGACCCTTGGAGGGGACATTGAGACCCCAGCCCCTTCCTCTCTTTCACAGCAGGGCGTGAGGTGAACAGTTTCACCATGCACTCCTGCCGTGATGAGCTGCCTTGCCATGGAACCAGAGTCACAGAGCCAATCAGTCATGGCCTGACATCTCTGTCAGCCAAGATGAACCTTCTCTCTCTCTCTCTCTTTTTTTTTTTTTGGCACCAGGGATTGAACTCAGGGGTACTCGGCCACTGAGCCACATCCCCAGCCCTATTTTGTGTTTTATGTAGAGAGAGGGTCTCACTGAATTGCTTAGTGCCTCGCTCTTGCCGAGGCTGGCTTTGAACTCGTGATTTTCCTGTCTCAGCCTCCCAAAGTGCTGGGATTATTGGCATGCACCACTGTGCCCAGCCTTTTTCTCTTTTTAAGTTAATTGTTTCAGGTATTTTGTTACAGTAACAGAACTAACTAATATACCCCTTCTGCCTGGATTTTGTGCCTGTCCTTTGGGAGCCCTGTCCCCTGGTTTTTGTTACTTAGTGCACCACTTTCACCTTCATTTGGTACTTTACTTCTTTCTGCTTTATCAAAAGCAGATATTGATTTATTGTCCTTTGGGAATATTTATTTATTGAAGTCATTCATCATTAAATCATATTTATTGCACAAAGAATTAAATAGAATTGTAAGTCTCAAAAAGAATAGGTCCCCTTTGTCCTCCTGTCCCTCTTCAAGATACCAGAGCCCTATTCCTCAGAGTCACTCACTTTTAAGCCTCTTTTTTTGTTATTTCTTCTGGCAGTTACTTTGTGCCATATTAACTTTAGTTAATATGCTCATGTCATCATATCTTGAGCAGTTTGAGACATTGTTGATTAACTTTTTATAATAACAGATTTTCTTATCCCATGTTATTATGTCTTCTATCATATCTTCTTTAAGTGCATTATTAATATTCTATTATTAGGATAGTAATATAAATGTTGTTTACTGAGGTTCCAATATATACATTTCCTGCCTTGTTGGAACTGTTTGTTTCTCCTGGAGTTTCTAATTGCCTCATTTTTTCCACTTGTATACTTTTCTAGCCACTTTAAAAAAATATTGTCCTCAAATGTTCAATTTTAATCATTTATTTTATTAGTCTTCTCCCTTTCCCCCAAAGCCTTCTCTTCTGTAAACTCACCAAATCTGGACTATTTTATCTTTAGGCCTGTGGCATATTGTTCTTCCTGGGGCTTCCCCTTTACTCTCCTAGCTTGGGCCCAATGTTTCTTTGCTCTTATGTCTTCCTCATTTTCCCAGAGGTTATCCCAGTAGTTACTTGTGAAAGGTGCAAGGCAGGTTAATTTTATGAATGCTTATGTATATGAAAATGTCTTTAGTCTATCTTTACATATGACTAATGATTTGCTAAATTTAGAATTCCAGGTTGAAAATAATTTTCCCTTGGGATTTTTTAGGTTTTAGTGTCTTCAGGAACTACAAGGCACTATAACATCTTCCACTCATCTGTGGTGATGAGTGGAAGCCTTGGCTTTGAAGTTCAAGATTCACAGATGCTGCTCCCACTCCGTGATCCCCTTCTGTGCTCCATTCACTGATTGCTTGACACCGAGCCAGTGCTTGGTGCTTCAGAAAGGCCCTTCCTCACACCTTTAAAGGTCTGCCTGGGTGGTTTGTGTGCATCATTACGTCCCAAACATTGTTGTCTTTATAAAAAGTAATCTTTTGTCATATTCTTAGCAGGGTTCTTTGCCCTGTTAATGTGTTTGTTAAAAGATAGTCCTCATGCACCTTGGGATCGTCATTCCTTCCAAATGGGAACAATCATCTCTGAGGGACTGCTGCAGCCTGTGTTTGCATTCCCTCTTTTTGCAGCAGTTGGATGAGGATTGGGTGCAGCGTCAGCACCAATAGGGTGATGCCGTATACACAGAGGGGTGGGGTGCAGGGGGCACCCGGTGAGGGCTGCAGTGGAGAGAGGGGCTTAGACTCCAGACCAGGAAACGACAAAGTGGCAGGGGAGACACAGAGGAGTGTCAGAGAGACAGAGGTGGGAGGAGGCCTTCCAGCCCTGTGCTAACTCTCAGACACCCTCTGGGGCCCTTCTGCTCCGTGGTGGAGCCTGCCACTGGACTTGCCAGCCATCCCAGGCATCTGCTGGGATGATGGGATTGAAAAAACTTGGTTTGTGTGATGACATCCAAATTAATTCAAATTTTGAATTTTCAAACCTAGTGCTCTGACCTCTGAGACATGAACTGCTTTCAGAAATGGGCTTCATAAATGGATTTAAGATCCAGATGGGGGATAGCCATTGCTGTCACCAAAGGAAACTGAAAGATCATTTGTCCCAGAGATACAAATCCTTCAGTCTCCTGCATCCCCAACACATGGGCCTCTCTCTAAAGCTTCTGAGGAGCTTAGAGGAGAAGGACAGGGTCAGCTGGCCTTGATGCCCTGTGTTCCCAGGTGTGTGGGGTGGGGCTGGTGCAGTTTAGGTACTGGTTCTGAGCCCTTTTAGGCCCCTCCCAGCATTGCTCCTGGGAGTTCCAGGGTGACACACAGGGCCATACCCTCTTCCTTTATATCCCCCCTGTGCTCTTGTGATGCCTACACCATGTTCCAGCAACTCAGGAGCTTCCTGTAGGTCCCTGGTGCCAGGAACTGCTCACTGAAAATGTCTGTGCTTGCTCTCTGGGTCTGATCTGCAAAGATCACCTCAGATCATTGGCAGGGCCCTCCCAAGTGGACAGGAGGCAGGGGACAGTTGGAGATAACTATCTGCCTCCTGAGGACCCACAGCCTGTGTTTCCAGGGTCTGGAGGACCCCTGTGCCCCACTCCCCACAGGTGAGACAGTTCTGACTTCAGCTCAGTGCCAGCATGCTGCAGAGACCCTTTTTAGAGGGTAAAATGAAAGGGAGACCCGGGTGGGCAAAGAATTGTCCCATAGTGAATCATGGGTTCACTTTCCTCCAGAAAAGGGCGTTGAAGCCTTTTGGCTGGGAGGAGCAGGTCCCTGGAGCCCAGATCCCTTTCTGGTGTGCATGCAGTGAGGCTGGTCATGGGACAAGTCTCTGTGGCTTTGTATCAGGTACTGCAAGAAAGGAGGCCGGAAGCCTGTTCCAGTCCTCATTCTCCCCTTAAATTTGGGAATTAGCACTATCACGATGAGTGTAACACCCGGACTGCAATTGCAACTAATTAGCCAACCAGCATTTATTATCCATCAGGCACTTGCATTTTTAAGCTTTAATTCACATAACCTTCTCAATAGCTGCATGACATATACTCTGCATTTCCCTGAAGCTCAGAGAGATGAAGACTAGCCCAGCGTCACACAGCTGTTCCCTGTGGAGGTGCCTGATTTGAGAGCCTGACTCTATTTGAAGCCTCTTGCTGGAGTGTCCTTGGTGTGCTTTTCTGGTACAGGGTGGCAGCTTACCTGATCAATGCTTGATGGGGTCCCCTCCAAAGCCACAAGCTCCCCGTCAGATATGATGAGGCATCGGAGGGCAGGGAGTCCCTCACTGGCTATGCCCATGTCTATGCGTTCCGGACAGAGTGGCTGCTTTGCTCTGGGACAGCCTTAAGGTGCACTGAAAGGCCATGTTCTTTGTTGAGAAGCAGCAACCAGAGGTGGCCTTGCTCCCTGAATGTTGGAGGCATTTACTGTAAGGCAAACGATCATTGTCTCTTACCTTCCACTCAGAGGATAAGCCCCATGCCCAGAGCAGCGAGGACCACATTTCAGCACAGGTGGCAACTTGCTTCACCCCATTGTCAGGTTGGGGTGCATTTCTTTTTTTTTTTTTTGGTTCTGGGGATTGAACTCAGGGGCACTCGACCACTGAGCCACATCCCCAGCCCTATTTTGTGTTTTATGTAGAGACAGGGTCTCACTGAGTTGCTTAGCACCTCACCATTGCTGAGGCTGGCTTTGAACTAGCGATTCTCCTGTCTCAGCCTCCCTAAGTGCTGGGATGACAGGCGTGCGCCACCGTGTCCAGCTTGGGGTGCATTTCAATGGCCTTCTGTCTCTTCTGGAACCCAGACAGAAGCCCAGCACTCATGGATGGCCAGGGATGCCCTGCAGCTCTGTGTTGAAGTGACGGTGATATGACGGTGATGTGCAATGGGAGGGAGTGCTTGGCTCCACCACTAGTGTCTGTCAAGGAGGAAAGGTTGGAGGCGGGGCAGCCATGCGCTTGGGCCCCAGACCTTGCTTTCTGGAAGGCCAGCAGGCCTCTACGAAGCAGCTGCTGCCCCACGTCCTGGGCAATACTGACAATATGGGCTCCCTCTGTCCTTTCTCACTGCCTCTTAGGGACAAGGATCACATAGCTACAATGTCCACAGGAAGGTTGGAAACGGAGTCTGTGTGGCATGACATCATGGTTCCTGTGGGAGCTGTATGGACTCCCTGCCTGACCACGAGGCCCTGCTTCTGTTCACTGGGGCCCATGCCGTTTCCTGTTTTGTGTTTTGTTACTGGGGATTGAATGCAGGGGAACTTAACCACTGAGCTACCCATCCAACTATCCAGCTTTTTTTATTTTATTTTTTATTTAGAGGCAGGTTCTCACTAAGTTCCCGAGGCTGGCCTTAAATTTGTGGTCCTCCTGGCTCAGCCTTCTGAGTTGCTGGAGTTACAGGCACGCATCAGTGCACCCTGCTAAGATCATGCTGTTCCAACCATGGAGCTGGGATGTCAGACCTGAGAGCTTAGGAGGCTCCTTTCTCTGTCTACTCTCTCCTCTTTTTTGGGGGATGGGGTGGGATACTGGGGATTGAACTCAGGGGCACTCAACTACTGAGTCACATCCCCAGCCCTATTTTGTATTTTATTTAGAGACAGGGTCTCACCGAGTTGCTTAGCACCTAGCTAAGTTGCTGAGGCTGGCTTTGAACTCATGATCCTCCTGTCTCAGCCTCCCAAGCTGTTGAGGTTACAGGTGTGCGCCACTGTGCCCGGCCTACTCTCCCCTCTTAAGAGCATTCTGCTTGACTTATTCCCTACATTCTGTGGTGAAAATGTTTGAACAGACAGAATCACTAAGAGTGAGCACCCAGACACTCACCCCTGGATCCCACGGCTCACATGGACCTCTGTTTGCTTTTTTGTGCATCTAGCATACATCTCCATGATGGCCCATGTCTCTCTCTCTCTCTCTCTCTCTTTTTTTTTTTTGGCAGTGCTGTAGGTCATTCCTAGGGCCTCAAACCTGCTAGACAAGTGCTTGACCACTGAGTTACACCATACCACCCACTGCATTCTTTAAACTAAATTACTTGTTTGGATTTAAAAAATTTAATTGTACTAAAATACATTTAACAAAATTTACCATTTGTATTTGTCAGTTTTCCATTACTATAATGAAATGCTTGAGGTAATTAACTTATAAGAGAAAATTCTATTCAGCTCATGGTTCTGGAGGTTCTAGTCTGAGATCGAGTGGCCTCATTGTTTTTGTTAGGGCAGCACATCATGGTGGGAGCATGTGTTAGAACAAACTGCTTACGTCCTGATTCAGGAAGCAGAGGCACAGGGAGACTGGGGTTCTACTATCCCCTTTGAGGATACGCCCCCAGTGACCTAGGATCTCCCACTAAGCTCCACCTCTTAAAGGTCCACAGCCCTTCTCAACATTACAACCTCCTTTAACACACCTTTGGGGGACACTATCCATACTTTGGGGGACACTACCATAGTGCCATCTTAACCAGTTTTAAATCTTCAGGGGAGCAGCACTAAGTGCATTCGCATGTTGTGCAACCATCACCACCAACCATTTCTAGAACTTTCCCATCTTCCCAAGCAGAAATTTTGTACCAACTAAACAGTATCTTCCACTTTTTTTTCCTGTCCCTACTACCCCCAAAAACCACCCTTCTACTTTCTCTCTCTGATTTTGACTACTGTAGGTACCTCATAGAAGTGGATTGTGTAGTATCTGCCCTTCTGTGTCTAGCTCATTTCACTCAGCAGAACCTCCTCAAGGTTCATCTCTGTTGTAGCAGGTGTCAGAAGGTTCTTCCTTGTTAGGGCTGACTAATATCCCACTGTATGGATAGATCACATTTTGCTTATGCATTCATCTGTCAGTGGACACTCTTGGCTCAGGGTTTTTGTTTTTGTTTTTTCTGGATAAGCCATTTTGAGTCCCAGAGAGTCTCTTGTGTCATGAGATGATGAGTTTGATGATCCCCAAAGTCAACGCACTGATAATCAAAAGGAAGGAACTGCTAGGGTCTGAATGTCTGTGTCTCCCCTAAAATCTCATGTTGGAACCTTACACCAAGCTGTGGCATTAGGAGTGGGGCTCTGGGATATGGTTAGGTCACGAGGATAGAGCCCTCGAATGGGATTAGTGCACTCAGAAGAGGCTCCAGGGAACTCCCTGGGCCTTTCTCCCATGAGAAGACACAGTGAGAAGGCACTGAATCAGGAGAGATCCCTCACCAGATACCAAGTCCGGGCAGCTTCATCCTGGATTTCCTGCCTCTACAACTGTTAGGGGACAGACAGATGAGGAGAGTGGGAACATGGGGGTAAGAGAACAATCCTATAAACTGGGCCCGCTGTGCTCACCCTGACACACTTTCTTTACCTGCAGCCTTGCCTGGCCTAAGGGGACAGGATATGTCACATTCCTCAGCAAACTACCTGTTACCTGCAAGGAAATGCAGGCAGGAAATTACATTGATAAGAGGAACCCAAGTTACTTTAAAGGGAGAGACTTCTGTGACCCCTTTCACAGACCAGATTCTGGAAGATAAGGATAATTCCTCTTCACCATAAAACCTGTAAAAATGATTAAGAATTCCATTAGAAGTGGTCAGCATGGGCCAAGGTGACACAGAATTGTCATAAAGTGGGGACTTGAAAGTCTGATATCAACCTGCTGTCAGTCAAAATTCAAGAGGTGGACCTGGCTAAGGCTCTCTGGAAACTTCTCTGGGATCTCCAATAAAACCGGAGTGCAGGAGAGGCACATGGTCTCTCTCTTCACTGAAAGGACCCACTCTCTCCCTGGAGAGTGTCCTCTTTCCCTTTTCCTGTCCCTTCAGTAAACCCATTCCTGTTCCTTTGAGCACACATCTGGAATCTTTCTGGTGAGAATCAGGGTTTGAAGAGGGGGTCTCTGCATCACCTCAGTTTCTTGGAAGCTGCCAGTTCTGTAACAACTATGAACAATAAACTTCTGTTGTTTATAAGCCACCAGGCCTATAATATAACAACACAAATGGACTGAACTGTGAACTAACACTATTTATGAGCTGAGATTTCCAGAAGACAGAGCCTGGGCCCTGGGGAGGTTGGTGGCATGGTGACATAGGGTGACATAAGGAACAGCATGGTCCTCCTGCCTGACATGCAGATACACGATAACGTGTGGGTTACAAGTTGATATGCCACGTCCTCCTTTTGTTAGGTCTGCTATGGCTCTTTCACAATGGTCCAAGTCATCTCATTACCTGGTTTTCAGAATCTTAAATCCTTGTGAATGCAGTTGAATAGGAGCTGGGGGAACACGCCCCGGCTCTCTGCAGACCGTGGAGGCCTCCTTGGAGGGGAAAGGACACACTTTCATGCCTTCCCCCTTCTGTTTGCAGAACATGCAGGAAAGGGTGACCGCAGAGATCATAGAAAGGAAGGAAAGGCTTGATTTGGACCTGCCCACCTGCTGGGCGGAGGAACAGGGTGCAGCTGGGAGTAGGTGGGAAAGGAAACCAGCTGTGAACAGGGAGATGTCACCTTAGGGAAATGGGTCTCTATATTGTGTCTTTATCCACTATGGCCTGTGCCATCCTAGATTTGAGGTGCATGTGTCCCAACTGGAACCATGTGGGTAGGAAAGGTGGGGGCACGTTGAGGGAAATTGAATTGAGGCCCCAAATCTTACCTTCTGCTACTCTGCAGCTTCCTCTTGACCCCACATCCTGCCAGGACTGCTCGGTGTCCCAAGGTGTAACAAGGGACCTGGGTTAAACAGAAATGGAGATATTTTCAAAAATGGGATTCTTGGGGTAGAGGGAAGTCGGATGAGCAAGGTTGGGGGGTGGGCAGGGCTGTGAACCCAGCATTGAGGGGAGGGGCTCCCACCTTCTCATTTCAGTTTAAAAACTGAAACCATGTCTTAACCAAGTGGCCGACGGTGACAAGGTCCCAGCACTTTCTGGTATGTTTCACAATGATTTCTTCTAATCTAAGACAAAGGTGTAGCCTTAAGTGGGGGTCAGAGTCATGAGGAGGAGTTGGTAACAATAAGAATTTGCCTCTCTTCATGCTGGAGAGGAGAGGGGGTCAGGGCAGTTTCCCCAAATATTCAAACTCAATCTCAGGCCTCCATTTCAAAAGGGGAATTCTGAGCCAGGCGCGGTGGCACATGCCTGCAATCCCAGTGGCTCAGGAGGCTGAGGCGGGAAGATCACGAGTTCAAAGCCAGCCTCAGCAAAAGTGAGGCGTTAAGCAACTCAGTGAGACCCTGTCTCTAAATAAATCATCTCCTGGATCCCCTAGGGCACTTGGAGGCCAGGGACTTGCTCTTGACAGCTGGGCTCTGCCTGCACAGCTCTGACACCAGCTCACATGCAAACTCTATTCAGTGATGGACTTCAGACAGCTCTGGGCCTTGAGACAGACTGCTCAAGGCCTTGGGATCTCTCTCCCCAGCAGGGAAACCGGAGGTCTGACATGAGACGAGGTTCCCTACTTCACCAATTTCCTGGGTTCTTGTCTCACAAATTTGAAGAACAGTAGGATTTATTTATGTGAGAAGAGAGATAATTCTCAAGATGCAGGAGGGGTCTTGATGGCAGGAAAATCCCATTTTGGTGTGCTGCTTAGGGTCTTATATGGTTTTGGCATATGAATGTGGATCAAAATCTATGTTGACCAGGCACTGAAAAAGTACCAAACCTATTGGTCCATTAGCCTGAGTTTTAATTCTTCCTATACCTCCCATCTGGGTTCACCTTCACCTTCCTCCCCAACAAACACACATAAAGGAGTTGGATGGAGGTTCCCACAGGTGAGCCTTGCGGTGTTGTACATTTGGAAAAGGCTTTGATAGTGCCCATTAATATTTCTACCTCCTGCCGTGGTTTCTCTTTTGAATAAGACTTTCATTGTGGACCTTGCCTGATTTTCCATTTTGTTTTTATTCGGCAAGTGTAGAAGATGGTGGCTCCTGGGGACCACAGCCAGGATGACTTCTTTCCAGGCAGTCCTATAATTTCCCTAGACTGGACTATACACACAACGAGGCTGGTGTGTAAGGCATTCTATGGTCCCAGAATCTAAAGCCATGATTCAAGGTGACCTATCAGGCATCTTTGCAGACTTGGCTGGCTGGCACAAGGTCTGTGTGTCCCTTCACCTCTTAGATTGTGTTGGTCTGTCTGCTCATCCAACAAGAGAGGGCCAAGAGTGGTGAGCTCAGCAGAAGTGATGGCAGGGGGTGTGTGTGGGTGGGTGGGGTGGGCCACACTCTGCCCTTGTGTTCTGTAGGGCAAAAGCAAGATTCCCAGGCCTCTGCCTTGCTCTTTTTTGAGAGTCACTGATAAGGAGACAAAGAGGACATGATGTAGTTTTTATTCTTGGGATTCTATGAAGCAAGAAGTGTGGAGAATTTTGAAGTCCTTTTCCCTGGGGATGAAGCTCCATATTCTACCTGAGTCTTTTCTCAGCTCTCTGCAGGCAGACACAGGGAAGTGAGCCAGGAAATTCTCACCTTCTGACAAAATGCAAGTAAATGCACAAGGTACAAACACCAAGAAGGGGAAGCCGGTCCTGCATCAGGGGTTTGCATGTGCCAGGGCTTCCCAGGAGGCCCTGTGGCCTCCGCGATGCCTGAGCCTTCTGGCCCTGCAGTGGGGTCTGGTTCTTTGGGGCAGAGATTCCCAGGCCCCAGGCAGAGGGCTCTCCTTTGTCCTGGCAAGGGTAGGCTATAGCAACAAATGAACGTTTAGACCTTCAGGGGTCTTAAAAAAAAAAAAAAAGACTCCACTTTCCTCGTGGCTAGAGCCAAGATGGAACATGATTTCAGCATCCCTGGAGCTTGTGCCGTGAGTGGGAGAGCGATGCTGACTCATCCTAGTTCCCTGACAACTTTTGTGGGTTTGTAGAGATGGCTCCACCAGCAGGGGGCCCATAACTCCAGCCTAAGAGAAACCCAAGAAAAAAAATTCACAAAGTGCAGGAAATAAAACAAAACCCTATTCCCACAGCTGTCACCGAGAACATTTTGCTTTTCCTTTTCAGTTTTTCTCAGGTGTGTAGCTTTCAAAAGCTCTTTCCCATGGCAATTCTTCCCCAAATCTCTTTTAATGGCTACATAATACTCCACTGCTGAGCCCAAGCTTACTGTTGGATATTTAGGTGGTTCCCATTTCTTTGTTTAATTTTTTTTTTTTAATTTAAAAACATGTTTTTGGTTCCTAATTTTTGACCTTTATAGGTAACACTCTTGTAATGTTGGTGTGGATCATGTTCATTTCCTTCCCTTTTCCTTTTTACACTAGTAAGGATTGGACCCAGGGGTGCTCTACCACTGAGTTATACCCCCAGGCCTCTTTTTTAAAAATTGTTTTAAATTTTGAGACAGGGTCTAAGTTGCCAAGGCTAGCCTTGAGTTTGCGATCCTCCTGCCTCAGCCTCCCAAATGGTATGGTTTACAGGTGTGAGCCACCAGTCCTGGCTTAATTTTGTCTCCTTTTCATTTACTTTCCTTTGAATTTATTCCTAGAAGTGAAATTATTAGGTCAGAAGATTTAATGAATTTTTAGTGTTCTTAAAACACATTGTTAGATTCTGCTTTTGGGACACGTTCCTCTAATTTATTTCACTGGCAGTTGTGTGTGGGAGGGGATGGGCTTGCAGATGCCTCCTTTCCAGCATGGGACATTAGCACTTTTAACACAGTTTCAAAGGTTAAAAAATGCCATTCCAGTTTGGTTCAAATCTACTTATTTAATAATTCTGAGGTCCAACATTGTCACAGACATTTATCTGCACATTTGTTTCTTCTTCTTTTTTTCCCCCCTCAGGGTACAGGGGATTGAACCCAGGGCCTTGTGCACACTAGGAAAGCAACTGAGCTATAGCGCAGCCTACAATTCCTTATTATTTGAAGGTCCTTTTCTTTGTTTATTTTCAATTAGTTTTTTCTCAGCTAATCTGTGAGCCCTTAAAATATATAGTTATCCCTGGGTGTTCTCCAGAGTGGAGGGGAATGGCTCTAGGACCCCGCCCCATGCCAAACTCTGGATTCTCAAGCTCCTTATATAAAATGGTGCAGAATCTGCTTATGTTATATCTCCTCTATGCAAAGAAGATAGGTATTCACTTATTTTGTTCTAATATTTGTATGATGTCCATTTTATATTGAAACTCTTTAATCCATTTAACATTTACTCTCCTATATGCCATGAAGCTAGGCTCCAAATTGACTTCTTTTCCAATAACATTATTAATATTCCTAGCAGCATGTATTCACCAATCCATTACATTTTGGCTTGTGATTTTTAAAATATGTTACATTCTTATTTATAGATCTGCTGTGGTAGGGAGAATTGTAACAAGTCCATGAATATTATGTACTTCCTGGGGCTGTGAATATGACCCCTTTAACTTGTCTGAATAGGTTGTGTTACAAGGCACAGTTGACCTTGAGATAAGGAGATTGGTGTACTGGTCTGATTACAGGAGCCCTTCTCTGGCTAGACTGGCCTGGAAGAAATCAGGATGTCAATCAGAGGGGTGAGCTCTAGTCAGTCAGAGAGGAGATGGGTGCCCAGACCCACAGCCACCAGGAACCAGATTTGGACAAAAAAAGAGCTGGGAAGCGAATGTTTCACTAGGGTCTTCACGTGAGGACTTTGCCTGGTGGATACCTTGGTTTCAGCCTTGTGAGACTCTGAGAAGAGAACCCCAGGACACTGTGATCACTGTAAGCTGACCAAGCACGTTGTCTTAAATCCAAAGTGTGCAGTCATTTCAAACACAGCATGGAAAGCTATTACAGTTGCATGTTGTGTATCAGGATAACTGTTTAAACTAAAATTGAAGAATATGTAGGCATTACCAAGGAGAAACTGAATGGAAGGAGGTGGTTTCTCTACAAAGAGGGAAGTGTGTGATGTGTCGCAGAGGATGCTAACAACGTTGTGTTTTCCAGCTTTGTGGGTCAGCATTTCATCACTGTGACCATGATACCTGACCAGAACAACTTAGAGTAGAAAGATTTATTTTGACTCATGGTTTCAGAGGTTCAGTCCATGGCTGGCAGGTTCCAAGGCAGAAACATCACGGCGGAGGGGTGTGGCAGAGGAACACTACTTAGCTCATGGCAATTGGGAGGCAGAGAAGAAAGAGGCCAGGGACAGATAGAGTCCCCCAAAGCCACACCCCAGTGACCTACTTCATCCGGCCACGCCCTACCTGCCCACAGTTACCACGCTGCAGTCCTTTCAAATTATTGATCCATCAGATAGATGAATCCATTGAGGAAGTCAGAGTGCTCACAATCCAATCATTTCCTAAAAGCCCTACATCTGAACTTTGCTGCACTGGGAGCCACGTTTCCAATACAAACTTTTGGGGGCAATTTCAAAACTGGGTTCCAAACTAGAACCCACAACCATGCAAAGAAATTCTGACCCTTCATCCAGGTTTCACAGTTATGTGCTTATCATTGTTTTCTGTGAATGTAGATATAATTATAAACACACTCACACATTGGTCTGCCCTTGCTTGGGACACTTTTGTAGCTGAGTGGGTTTTTCCCTCAAACTCTCCAATTCACCAGCTCTCTGAACACCAACTGAGTGCCCAACAGTTTATTCCCAATGTTTTTCTTTTTTTTTGGTACCAGGGTTGGAACTCAAGAGTGCTTAGCCACTGAGCTACGCCCCCAGCCCTCTTAAATATTTTATTTAGAGAAGGGTCTCACTGAGTTGGTTAGGGCCTTGCTATATTGCTGAGGCTGGCTTTGAACTCTTAATCCTCCTTTTGAGCCACTGGGATCTACGGATGCACCACCACACCCAGCTGGTTTATTCCCGTTTTGACAGTACCCAGAGTTAGCTCAATCCCACACCATTGAGAGTTCAGTATCACGAGACCACCCTGATTTCAGATGTCAGTTGCAAGAACCAGGTCCCCAGATGACCTGAACTTCTGTCTAACTTGGCCACAAAGTTGGGAGTTCTCGCAACTGCCCCCCTTTGCTAGGATGACTCAGAACTCAGGACAGTTACTATTACTGGTCTTTTTTTTTTTTTTTAAATAAATGACACAATTCAGGAACAGCTAGAGCATAGGAATGGCATTGGGGGGAAGGGCAAGGAATTTCCATACCTTCTTCAGGTGCCCTCCCTCCCAGAACCTCCATGCATTTACCAACCTGGAAGATTTTTATGGAGGTTTCCCATTAAGTAATCAGCCCTTGATGATTAACTCAACCTCTAGCTCCTGTTCTCTTCTAGTGAAGACTTAGTCTTTTGACCATCCCCCATCCTGAAGCCCAGCAAGAGTCACCTCATTAGAAGAAAAATGCTTAAATTATCCCTATCACTCAGGAAATTAAAAGGAATTCAGGGGCAGAGACCAAGGACAAAGATAAATGTCTATCTTATTGTAACACACACAAATGCGCCGCGCGCGCACACACACACACACACACACACACACACACACAAGTACATGGTTTTCTGAATCATCTGAGAGTAAGATGCAGACCTGATATCTTCTTTAATGTTTCAGTGTGCATTTCCTAAAAAGAAGGATATCTGCCTATATGACCACATAGCACAACTCATAAAATAAAGTTTTATCATTTCATCATCCACACAGATACCCAATATCAGGTGTTGTCTCAGAATGTCCCTAACAGACCTTGGAATTCCATCTGCGGTGTATTTACACTCAGTTTTCTCATCTATTTATTGCCTTTCAACGGGAACAGTTCCTCAGTCCTCTGCTGTTCATGACCTTGATATCCTAGCGGACAGGAGAAGGCAATCACTAGGGCCCAGAGGGTCTCCCTTTACCAGTTCGCGGAGACACCGCATAGCTGCATTCGATTGGTGGAGAGCAGTCACATGACCACACTCCGGTTGCAAGGGAAGCTGAGACCTTTTTTAAAAACTTGGGAGGCCTAACAGTCCTCTTTAGGGAGGTGTTCCAAAGCTGTCGGGAAGGGTGAACGGCAGCTCCCTCCTATAGCTGCCTGTACTCTCTGTTAGGATCAGGGCAGGCTGCCGTGATCTGCCTGTCAATCACGGAAACTGATACAGTTATGCACTGCGCGAAGTGAGCCCTCAGGCAACTCCTCATCTTGGATTAATACACTCAGTATATACGGGCTATGACATTCTTAAAAAATATAATCTATGGGACCATCATCTTATATGAGGTCATTGACAGAAATGTCATTATGCCATGTCTGACTGAATCTAGAAATTTGCCTCCCACCAAGGTTTGGTAAGTTTCTTTCAAGTTACAGCTATCACCACATGAACTTTAAATTCTGCAAGAGCACCGAGTTGTTGTGATAGAGAACAGAGAAGTGATATGATTTTAACACATATATGTGAAATTCCACTGCATCTCTACTTATCCAAGCCCTGCAGAGGATGAGGGAGAAGGGACAGGGTCCTTGGAGCATCTGCTTTAGCGAATTGTGCTTCCTTGGGAAGTTCGGTCTACTAACCCCAAATACTCACATCAACATGGGGAAGGGAGAAGAAATAGCGCCTGGGGTAGCTCCTGGTCAGAGTGAAAGTTGGGCAAAAGAAGGACTTTACATGTGTGCGCCTTGGCTGACCTCCATGGGGATGGGCTTGTTCTAAGGGTTTAAATTAAATGGAAAAATTAATGCACTTAATGTACTTTCCAGGAAACTCCACAGTTTCAAAAAGTCAGACAGGTGACTAATGGACTTTGTTTTGTTGTTAATTAATTAATTATTTTTAAATGATACTCCTTGAGATTCTTGAGACTCACAACATGGAACAATGTTTTAATGCTTGAGGTACATCACCAGTATGCTTTATAGAAAAAATATGTTGCAGTCAACTGTCAATCAATTTATGTATTTTTTATGATTTGCTTTAATAGTGAATTACTTCTTTTTTGCTTAAATATTTTCTCTTAAATTTTCTTGAGTTTCCTTTGTGGGAACTCAAATCATCCTTCATAGTAATGAGATTGCATTTAAGATTCAAATTAAACAGTAAATCAATACAAAAGTCAGTCATCACATTCTGATATTATGGGGAAACTCTGGAGAGTCACTTTGAATCTACTCAAAGAGTCACTTTGAGGAAGTTATATTTGCTTTAACTGTATTGCCTTTATTTCTATCATGTTATTTGTTTTTTCTTTAACTAGCTTTGGTAGCTTGTGCATTTTAAGGAACTTGCTTATTTTATCTAATTTTTTAGCCCGAAGTTGTCTGTAGTATTTATCTTGTAAGTATATGTGGAGTCTGTAATAATACCACTTTTCTTGTTCCTGATATTGGTAAATTGTGTCTTTTCTGTTTGCTGGACGATTAGCAGTAGCTCCTTATTTTCTTATTCTAGTGGTTGCTTTAGGGATTGTGATAGACTTAGCAAGTGACATTAAAGCACTGCACATATCACACAAGAAATTATCGTAGTATGCTTCCATTTTCCTCTCCTAGCCTTATGTGTTTGGCACTGTATATTTTCTAATACATATGTTGTCAATGTCAAAATGCATCATTATTATTTTGTTGGAACAATTATCCTTCTAAAAGATTTAAGTAGTTAGAAAAAAAACACATACATTTGCTCATAAGCTGCCATTCCTGATGTGCTTCATTTTCTGGTTGCATTCCTATTTCCACATGATGTCATCATCCTTCTGCTTAAAGGACATTAGCATTTCTTGAAGTGTGGGTCTGCTGGTGATAAAAGCTTTGCATTTTTTTTTTTTTTTTGGACTGGGGATTGAACCCAGGGGCACTCGACCACTGAGCCACATCCCCAGCCCTATTTTGTATTTTATTTAGAGACAAGGTCTCACTGAGTTGCTTAGCATCTCGTTAAGTTGCTGAGGCTGGCTTTGAACTTGCGATTCTCCTGCCTTGGCCTCCCAATGCTTTGCATTTATGTCAGCCTGAATTTTACCTTTTTAAATTGAATATTACTATTTTAGAATCCAGGATATGTTTGTTAAGTACTGAATTCTGGGTGAGCCATCCCCCACTCCTTTTTACACTTTAATGATGTTACCTCACTGTTGACTCACCTGTATTGCTTTTGATGCAGAATTTGCTATCATGCCAACTTCTTCCTTCTGCATATTCTATTTCTTTTTTTTTATTTTGACTTTGAAGATTTGCATCTTCATCACTGGTTTTGAGTGATTTGATTATTAAAGTTCCTTGATGTGGTTTTCTTCAAGTCTTTTGTATTTGGAATTCACAGAGTTTTTTGCATTGTGGGTTTTCATCAAGTTTAGAAAAGAACTTTCCACTATTTCCTCAGATATTTTTTCTGTCCTTCCTACTCCTTTTGCGTCAGACTCTAATTAAAGGTATATTAGGCCTTTCAAGGTTGTTCTACAACCTATATTTTAATTGTGGAGGGGTATCAGTGATTGAACTTGGGGGTACTTGACCACTGAGCCACATCCCCAGCCCTATTTTATATTTTATTTAGAGATTGGGTCTCACCAAGTTGCTTAGCACCTTGCTTTTGCTGAGGCTGGCTTTGAACTTGCAATCCTCCTGCCTCAGCCTACTGAGCCACTGGGATGACAGGTGTGCATCACTGTGCCTGGCAATATTGGAATTTTTTGAATTATTTTTTACCTCAGTGTTTTCATTGGTTTTATAATTGTGGTTTAAGGTCACTAATTTTTCCCTCTGCAATGTTTACCTACTTCTTTTTTCCTTCAGTACTGGGGATCAAACATAGGGCCTTGCATATGCTAGACAAGTGTTTTATGTCTAAGCTAAATCCTCAGCCTTTTAAACTGCTTAATTTTGAGAGAAGGTCTCCATAAGTTGCCCAGGCTGGCCTCAAACCTGTGATCCTCCTGCCTCAGTGTCTTTAGTAGCTGGGATTATAGGCATGTGCCACTGTGCCCAGCTTATCTACTGTTAATTTCATCTATGCTATTTTTCCCCTTCAGACATAGTTTTCTTGTCTCAAAGTTTGATTTGGGCATTTAAAAATGTTTTCCATATCTCTACTTAACTTTAAAAATATAGAATACATTTACAATAACTATTTTAATGTCCTTTTCTGCTATTTCTCCCATCTGTGTTCATTTCTAGATTGATTTTGATTGACTGGTTTTTTTCTTCATTTTAGATTATATATGTAAGCTTCTTTACAGACTTGATTGGATCAAGATGTTGGCTATAACCTTGCTGGGTGCTTGATCTTTGCTTCAGGATTAAGTTTTGAAATGATTAAGTTTTGGACACAACAGTTTCAATCTTTTCATTTTTTAGTTGCACACATAGCAATGTTTAGAGTTAATTATTCCACACCACAGTGGCAAAATTTCTTGGAGTGTTCTACCTGAGATTAACAAGACTCTTAAATCAGGTTAGTGCACTGTAGTCCTGGCCTGGTGTAAGTATTTGTGTTCTATTCTTTCCAAACCTCTAATTCTCTAGTTGACTTTGATTAGAGTCCTTCTTAAAAAGTGGCACTCTGCTGAGTTGTGGAGTGACCCTCTGCAGATCTCCAGAGTTTTCTATGTAGCTTTTTCTTCTCTCACTCCTGTGACTCCAGCTATCTCATCTCCCTGGATTCACACCTCTGTATCCTCAACTCAGGGAATCCACAAGGTTTTGTGGTTCTGTGTTCGTCCTGCCTGCTCCATGCCCTGGGAGTGCCATTGGATTGGTCAGCTGGGGCATTTGGGGACTCACCTTGTTTCCCATTTCCCGTGAAGGATCACCGTCCTTCACTGCCTGTGTCCACTCTAGAGAGCCTAAATACCTTTTCCAGACAGAGAACAACATTAGACTCAGAACTGTCTGTCTCCAGGACCTATGTTTATAACCTCTGCACCCTAAAACCAATGACAGCATATTTTTACAAAACAAGAAATGGTATATCTGTCTAACGCTTGATCTTGACTGAGATTTTCAACCAACTCTGCCATCACAGAACTGACTCTGAGTTCTTATATACAGGATGGAAACCAAGAAGAATCAATAATATGCTTCTTCAATATGAGCAATTATGCCGGGCAGCAGGACCTGCATTGGGATGGCAAAGTCAGCAATCTTGGTAGGCCCCACTGTGTGGCAAAAGGCCTTATTCACACCAAGACTGGACAAAGGCCCCATTTCCACCTGCCTTCTGGACTGGAGTCCAAGGTCTGGATCAGAAGTCTAAGAGGTATGGGGCCTGTTCCTGAAGCTTTCTTTTTACAACCATTTCCACCCAGGGTGCCCTAGATAGAGATGAATGATTTCAGTGACCGATTCTTCCATTTCCCCAGAGGTCTGTAGCTACTGCTGTTGTAGCTGGAGAAGGGATGAGCTGATTTATTACTTATGATGGTTGCCTTAGGGGGTCAGGGGCTTGATTCTGCCGGCAGTCCTTGTTGAGAAGGATCTACTGAGGCTTCCCATCTAACTCGGCTCATGGTTGCAGTACGCGGGTAAAGGGGGGTCTCCATGAACCTGACGAAGTGGCTTGGCTTATTCAGTCAGGGCTAGATATGCTCCTCTCTTATCCAGGCTTACCTGAACCACTGGGGAAGAAGGCTTGTGCAGCCAGTTGAGGACCCACAGTTGTCCCTGTAAAGGCAGCTGCATGTCTGCATCCCAGGACAGGTTGGGTCATGATCACTGGAAATTGGACATTAAATTTGTCATTTCCACCATGTGTGTGGGCACCTACGCCCCTACCCCAGCTCAAGTGCAATTTCCATACATGGATAGGGAGCTAATTCCCCTGGCTTCATCTCAAGAGCAGGTCACTAGGTTCCTGAAGTCTAACATGGCTTACATATTTTTACCTACTAGGGTCATTTTTCTGTGGCTGTGGTGGAATTGCCATTTTCAGTAGCTGAGAGAAATGCAGAATTAATTTTTCTCAGTGGAAAATCCACAGTGAAATACATGTTACCGGAAGCTGCTCCCCCTCCCCCCCACATTGTCGGAATCCTTGAACAAATGACCATAATAATGATAATATTTCATAGGAATTAAACTTGTTCTACAGAATGCAATCAGTAAGGCAGATAGATATAATTAAAGATATACAGATAGATAGCTCTTTCCATTTTCATTCTACATCTTTATAGCTTTGGGGCATAATACAAATGGACAAAGAACCTAGCCAGTAGCAACAGAATAAAATTCCAACTGGGAAATTTATTACTGCCTCTGGAAGTAAATCACAGTGATATTCTGGGCTGAGTTTACACTGAGCATGTGATTCTGCTCCATCAGATCACGCTAAATATAGACTTGGAGAAGAGTCATGGCAAAACATCCACAGAGACCATGAGCTGCCATCTGGATTTTTTTCTGAGTCTTTTTCAGACTGTAGAAAATCCTTCCCCACGTGCAGTTTCCTTAGAAGGGTCATCTCTTGCTGATTCCTGGAGGGAAGCTCAAGCGACTAAAAATTTATCCCCAGTTCTATTTGGATTTCTAGAGTCTGAGGACAAAATTCTGCTCTCTTTTTATAAAATGTCCTGTCTACCCCACTCCTTGTAACACTGATAGATTTTACATGCTTTATAGATTGACACATCATTATTCCCATGACAAGGAGCATTCACCATGATGCATCTTATTGATATTTTCTACCTGCTCAGAGGCATAGGTGAATCTTTTTAGAAAGAAAGACCTTCTCAGACATGAAATATTTATCAAAACATTGGAGAGGTTCAGGATTGGGCAATCTGATTCACACTGTTCCTCCAGCAAGCCTACCACCTCTGGGAAAGACACAGCATAAATCTTCCAGGATGATGGAAAACTTCCCTGCTCAGGCAGCTCAGCAAACATCTTCCACATCCCTGCTCAGAGTCAGTTGGTCCCAACCAGTTCTGAACTGGAAAAATGCTTTCTTGGTTCTCACTGAGTCCCTTGTGTTGTCCCTCATGTATTTTTCTTTTTTCTGTTTTTAATGCCTTGCTTTAGAATCACAGAACACTAGTGCTATGAGGGAAGGGAGCTCTGAGCCCAGTCTTGGAATTTAACAGGAACAGATGCTTGGGCCCAGCAAGGCTGAGTTCCCACAGCTGGTTACCGACGGGAGGCTGGTCTCCTGGGCCAGAACAGCATTTCTTGTCTACCATGATGGCTTTGTTTGAAGATATATTTAAATCCCTCCTTCAGTCTCCATTTGTCAAGTTGAGATGATTTTCAGCTTTTTCCCAGTAAATATATTTCAGATACTTTCTTCATATTCTCTCTTCTTTCTCAGTGTACAGATTGAATTATGATGGCTTCAGAAGAAGGAGCAGGCTCTAATTAATATTGTCTGGGGTTGTATTATAATTCATGGTAATTCATTAAGCAAATAAGAATCTCTTGAGCTCTCAGTGTATCATGTGTCAGACGATGATATATGCTCTGAGCATAGAGAAGTGAATAATATACGATTTGAAAATGGTTGGAATTTGTCCTGCAAGCCTTCATGTGTAGGAAGCTTGAACCCAGTGTGTCCAAGGTGAAGGTTATAGAACCCTTAAGAGATAAGGCCTAATAGGAGGTCCTTGGGTCGTTGGAGGCATGTCACTGAAGAGAATGCTGGTCTCTAGAGTGGGTTCTCCCTTCTCCTCTCTTCGGTTTCCTGTCTTGTGAAATGATCTTTCCATATCATGTGTGCTCTTGCCATTGAAGTTGATGCAGCTAAGGTGGGCCTTCCCAGAGTTGGCACTATACATTTTGGACTTTGAGACTCCAAAACTCTAAGCTAAACAAAGCTTTCTTAATAAGTACCAATCTTCAGATATTTTGTTATAGTAACAGAAACTGACTAATACAATAGTCCAACCTTCAAAGACTTTGAAGTTATATAGGAAAGATGGGTATTGAATGGTGGACCATAGCTATGTTTGAGGTATGCAATGTGTGTGTGTGTGTGTGTGTGTGTGTGTTGGGGGTCAGGGTTGGGGCACAAAGGAGGATGCCATCGTATCTATGGAATTTAAGAGAAATTCTAAGTTTTTACAAAAAGTGGGATGTTTTTACAAAAAGTGGGATGTTGGATCTAAGAGAAGGCATTAACTGGAAAATACACAAAGCAATTCATTTTAAGTATTCCAGTATTCAGCCAAATTTAAGCATCAAAATAATGCTTTTATTATCATTTTTGTGTGTGCGTGCGCACGCGTGTACCTATGCATATGCATGCATCTTGAATACTACAATTTGGAGAAACAGGATCACATTACTTTTGAAACTTTTGTTTCACTTGGGAAACAAATGTGGAAAATGAATTGAAGATGGGGGAGAAAGAGAACAGACTTTTTAGAAAACTGAAGGAATAGTCCAGGAAGCAGGGTGAAAATTTGAGAAAGCTATGATAGAAAAATCCACAGCATTTAATGGCCATTTGGATGTTGAGTGTTGAAGAAGAGAAAGAGGCCAGTAGTGACTTACAAGGCTGTGCTTTGAATGATGAGGTTGGACCAATATTAGGTGAGTAGTAACTCTGTCAAGTAGATCTAGGAATGTAGGCAGAGTGGCTGGTTTGGGGTAGAAGATGGTCTGATTTTAACCATGTTGGACTTGAGTAACCTGGAAATACCCAGCTTGCATTGTCCAGGGAACAGAAAGTTACATGACTCTAGAAGGCAAGGGAGAATCTTGAGATATAATACAAGGAATAAATGATTGAGTGTATTCAGGGAGATGCTGAAGAGTGTGAAAAGAAGGTCACTGCTCACAGGGTACACAGGAAGGCTTATGGAGCAGTCTGGAAGGAAAGGCTTAGACAGTAAGAAGGGCCAGAAGCATGTGGTTCACAGTCTTCAAGGGCTCAAGTCAAAGAGAGACTAAGATCTACTAGGTTCTACAAGGAGCATGTCATTGCTGATCTTAGGGGAGTTTGTTGGTGGGGTGGAAAGCCCTCAATACCAGACACAACACTTGGAGGAATGTTTCTTCCTTTAGTCTATTCACAGGGTGTAGAAATTTGATTGATTTTTATGTGTTGAATTACTCCTGTAATCTTGGGGTTAATCTCACCTTGTCCTAGTGTATAATCCTCTTCATGTCTTCCTGTATTTATTTTGCTAGTACAGTTGACCCTTTGTATCTCTAGGTTTCATATCCATGAATTTGACTGACTGCTGATTAAAAATATTTGGAGCTGGGCACGATGGCACACGCCTGTAATCCCAGCACCAAAAAAAAAAAAAAAAAAAAA
>PVHX01022865.1:0-26840 GCA_004024805.1 Geosciurus inauris
ACACAATGGAATATTATTCAGCAATACAAGAAAATAAAATTATGGCATTTACAGGCAAATGGATAGAATTGGAGAACATTATGCTTAGTGAAGTAAGCCAATCCCAAAAAACCAAATGCCGAATGTTCTCTCTCATTAGTGGATGAGGATACATAACGGGGATGGGAACGGGAAACACAGGAGAAATGCAGGAACTCTGGATGCAGCAGGGGGGAGGGGGGAGGAAGGAAAGGGAAATGGGAATAGTAATGATGATTGATCGAATGGGTCATTACTATCCCTGGTGCATGTATGAAGACACAAATAGTGTGACTCTTTATGATTTGCAACCAGAGAAATGGAAAAACTGAGCTCTGTTTATGTACTATGACTTGAAACGCATTTAAATAAAAAAAATTAAAAAAAAAAAACTAACAGATTGGTCAAGGGCTAGGGTTGTAGCTCAGTGGTGGAGCACTTGTCTAGCATGTGTGAGGCACTGGGTTTGATCCTCAGCACCAAATAAAAATAAATAAATAAAATAAATATACTGTGTCCACCTACAACTAAAAAATAAAAAAGAAGTTGTTACCTTTGGAGGATGATAGGGAACAAAATCATTTCCTTCAAAACTATTAAATAAATGAAAAAGAATGAAATATTTAAGAAAAACTAATGGTCAAAAATTTCCCAACTTTATTGAAACTATATATGGTACTTCCATTAATATGCAGTTTTTATGTATCAGTTAAAATTAATTTAATAATTAAAATCCCAATGTGTTGAAAAGTATAACTGCAAAGATCCAAGAAGCTCAAAGAATCTCAAACAGAAGAAATATGAGTAAAACTACATCAAGGCCCATTACAATTAAATTGCTCAAAACAAAAAGAGAATGTCTATAAAGCAAGCAAAGAAAGAGATGCATGATAGATGATGGAGGGGGGAAGGTCCATAGATTTGTTGTCAAAAGCCATGCAAGCTGGAAGAGAGTAGGGCAAAATCTTTAAGGTGAGAAAGAAACATTGTCAACCTAGTCTACACACAGTGAAATTATTTTTCAAAACAAAGGCAACACAATGAGTTACCCTTTCACATCCATTAGGATGACTGTTATCCCAAAAAATGGAAAACAAAAAGTGTTGGTAAGGATACAGAGAAATTGGAATCTTGTGCCTTACTGAGAAGAATGTAAAAGGAGGCAGCCATTCTGGAAAAGGGGTTGGTGACTCTCCAAAAAGTTAGCCATGTCCAACTACTTGGAAGGCTGAAGCAGGAAGATCTTGAGTTTCAAGATCTTGAGGCCAACCTGGATGACTTAGTGAGACCCTGTCTCAAAATAAAATCTTAAAAAGGCATTGGGATGTAGCCCAGTGGTAGAGAGCTTTGCTAGCATGTGTGAGGCCCTGGGTTTGATCCCCAGAACTGAAAAAAGAAAAGTTAATCATAAAATTACCATAGGATCCAACAATTCCATGCCTAGGTATATTCCCCAAATAACTGAAAACAGCTGTTCAAACAAAAGCCTTTATGCAAATGCTCACAGCAGAACTCTTCAAAATAACCAGAAAAGGAGAAACAACCCAAGTGTCCATCAACTGATGGATAAAGGAAAGGTGGTATATACATACAACAGAATATTATTCAGACACAAAAAGGAATGAAGTACAGATAACAGTACAACATAGAAGCACCTTGAAAATATTATGCTAAGTGAAAGAAGCTGGTCTATACATTGTGTGATCCCATTTATTCCACATTCCATATTGCATTATAAACTATCTGGATTGGGCAAATTCACAGAGACAGAAAGAAGAAAAGCAGATGCCAGGGGCAGGGTGAGAAGGAAATGGGGAGTGACTTCTCCATAAGTATGTGGTTTCCTTCTGAGGTAATAAGAGTATTCTGGAACTATAGTAGTAATGGTTGCACAATATTGTGAACATACTAAATACTGATGACTTGTACTTTAAGATGGCTAAAGTGGTCAATTTTGTGTTTTGTGTATCTTATCACAATTTTTAAAACCACAATGAGCTACATCTATTAAAATGGTTAAATGAAAAAGAAAACCTGGGCAGGGATATATAGCTCAGTGGCAGAGTGCTTGCCTAGCATGCATGAAAGGCCCTGGGTTCAAAAACAAAACAAAACATAAAAATGAAGTGTGACCATACCCAGTGTTGACAAGGATCAGGATGTGGAGAAACTAGAACTCTCCACCACATATCATTGATGAGAATGTATGTTACAATCACATTGGAAAACAGTCTGGAAATTTCGTTAAAAGTGAAACATACACATCTCCCATGTAATCCAGTCATTCCTTTCCTAGGTATCCCAAAAGAAAGGTAGACAATGCATTTACAAAGTCTAGTACACAAAAAGTTCCCAGTAACTTTATTTTCATAGCCCAAACCTGGAAACAGATGAAGTACATCAATAGAGGAATGTATTGAAAAATTGTGATATATCCATACAATGGAATACTACTGAGCAATATAGAAAGAATGAGTTGTGTTCACATGCAACAATATGGTTGGCTCTGAAAGAATTAAACTTAATGAGAGGAAGCCAGAAAAAATGAGTTAGACACTATAAAAGTTAGACAACATAAAATCTTAAGAAAGGCAAACTAAGCTATGACGACCAGAGCAAGTCAGTGGTGGCCTGGTGACTACATGAGGGCTTTGGGATGGGATAGGAGGGAGAGTTTTTAAAGGGACACAGGAAAGTTTTGTGGGTAATGTATAGATTCATTATTATGATCATCGCAATAATTTCACATATACCAAAATATCAAATTGTATCATTGAAATATGTAGAATTTATTATATATCATTTATATGTCCATGAAGCTCTTAAAACATTTTAAGGTATATGTAATGAGGGATGTAAAGATGATGTAAATTAAACTTTTACTTCCAGTAGATTGTCTGGTTATAAGGTTTTTTGTCTTTAAAAAAAAGTTAGATCTCATTCCAAAAGGTGAAAGTTACATATTAAAAACTTACTAAGCATTCAATGAGTTGTGTTCATACCTATATCAGTCATAACAGGCTAGATTAAGCCACAATAACAAACAGCCCAAATCAGAGTGGGTTAATATAGAGAGATGTATTTCCTTATGTTCACAGTGGTTTCCCTGAGACCTGATAAATAAAGCTTGAACATCCTGGAAACTATAGTCTTCTTGGTCTATGCAGTTGGAGAAGATAGAACTAAAGAGTTGAACACTAGCAATTCAATGTTCCAGTCCACTGTGACAAACACCACTTCTAATCACATTTATCAGCCAAAAAGTCATATGACCACACTTTACTTGTAGAGGACAGAGGAATATGTGCCTTCAGGTACCCAGAAGTAGAGCAGAGCTGGATATGAGTGAACATGAATAATCTACCATAAGTTTTCACATCATCTTAAAAATTATTTCCACACCAATATATATTGTAAAGAGATAGAAACAACATGCTCTGAGAATGTGGACTATCCCATTAACCAGAAGTTCTACCCAGAAAAGGAGGAAGAACTGCAGCTCTGGCCACACTTAGAAGTCCTTTGTTCTCACCATACATTCCCTGTATGCAGAGCCAAAACTCCAGAGAACCCAGAGACATCTGGGTAGCAACACTGTTGGATTAAAAAGTCCCTTTGCTGCCTAGGTATCAGCTCCTTTGCACTTGCTCACTATGGCTCCCCTATGCCCAAACTCACCAGGTGGGGCCTCCATTCACTGGGTCTAGAGAAAGTGCTATGGGAACGCAGAGGAGGGAGCAATTGTTTTTAATTTTTTAAACTTGGACCTAGCTGCTTCCCCCTGGCTTCTGTGATAGAAATCTGAGTCCCCACCTTGCCAACTCTGCAGCTTAGCAGTTTTGTGGCCACAGGCAAATCTCTTCACCTTTCTGAAGCTCAGTTTCCACACCTGTGAAATGGGAATAATAAGACCTACCTCCCAGGATGGTTGTGAGAACCGAAATGAGATCATGTCTATGGAAATGCTTTGTAAACTGTCAAGTTTTGTATCAGTCCAAGCTATCATCACCATCAGCAGCATCATGGTTGTCTTGTAGTGTCTAGCAGGGGAGCCTCAGGGCTGGGGAAGGTCCAAAGGAGAGAGGGGCTCCCTGCCCGACCCTCTAACTTTACCAGAGTCAGGGCCTCTCTAATTAAGTCCTCCTGGCAAGGATTTCTTGCAGGACATGTTTGCCTACCAGCGAAAAGCCAGGTGAGGCTTCCAGGGGCCGCCCACTGGCCCTGACACACCAGGGAAGGACGATGACTCACCAGCCCTCTAACAGCCTTGCTGACAGGCCTCTGGGCCCAGCCCAACAGGGGCTGCAGAGGGCTGCCAAGGGTGCATCGAGGCCACTGGGTTGTTTAGAAGTGAAAGAAAGATTAGAAAGAGGGAGGGAAAGAAAAAGGAGGGATAAAGAAAGTCACAAAAGGGGGAAAGGAAAACTGAAAAAATAGAAGACAGAATGGTGGGCACTAGGGGACAAGGCCGGAGAGGAAGGATAGGAGCTGTTTAATCGTATAGAATTTGTTTTGCAAGATGAAAAAATTCTAGAGATCGGGGCTGGGGTTGTGGCGCAGTGGTGGCGTGCTCGCCTGGCATGCGTGGGGCACTGGGTTCGATCCTCAGCACCACATAAAAATAAAATAAAGAGATTCTGTCCGCCTACAACTAAAAAATAAATATTAAAAAAAAAATTCTAGAGATCTGTTGCACATCAATGTGAAATACTTAACACAACTGTACACTTAAAACAGTATGGTAAGCTTTATGTTATGTTTTGCCACAATTAAAAATAAAAAAAATAATTACTTTTTAAAAGTTAGAAACGAAAAGGGGGACAGGAAGAATGGAGAGAAAGAAGGAAGGAGATAAGGAGGAAAGGAAGGAAGGAGAAAAAGTGAAAAGAAGGCAAGAGAATGGAAGGAGAGAGGAGTAAGAGGGCGGGACGAAAAGGGAAAAAAAGATGTTAGGAGGGAAGAAAGACAAGAAAGGGAGGTGACGGCGACGAGAAAGAGGAAGAACAGAGCGCAATTCCGCAGACCGCAAGCCACTGCTTTCACCCCTAGGCAGATGGGCGGGCCTTCCTCGGGGGCGTGGCTGCGTGTATTGCGTCGCCACGCCGCGCCGTCGCCCCGCCCCCGTTCCCGTCCCGCCCCCGTTCCCGTCCCGCCACCGTTCTCGTCCCGGCGTTCCGGTGTTGTGAAATCGCTTTCCGCGCTGGTGGCCGCTTTGCCGGCCGGTGCCGCTCTCCTTGGGTGGTTGTGAGTCCCTCGGCCTTTGGCCTTCTGCCCAGCCAGCCCCGCCGCCGGCGGGAGGGCGATAATTGCCCAGAGACGCAGCACTTATCTTGGCCGGTTGTGCAAGGCGCGCGGGAGGGAGGGCCCGGGGCGGCGGCTCTCACGTCTCAGCGGCCAGGCATGCGCGCGGGGGCGAGGGGCGGCCGGGCTAGCGCGCCCCTGTGTTCCTGAGGGTGACGCCGTCTCCCTCCGCTGAGGGGCCGCCCAGCGGCTGCACCATCCTCGGTGGGGATGCGGGAGAACCGATTCCCACCCCAGCCACCTGCCAGGTGTGATGTTGGACCACTCCTACACCTGCTTCTGGGCCCCAGCCGCCTCTGTGTACAGGAAGTCAAATCACTGCTTTTCCTAGTGGTTGTGAGGGTGAGAAATAATGCAGGCGACGCCTCAAACAGTGCTAGGCACACATTAGGTACAGGTGAAGGGAGATCATGCTAAAATTCTATGTGCCTAGCTCGCTGGTGGTCCACGCACTGCCACTCCAGACTGGATTCACGTTGCCTCTCCCACTGGTGTGCCAAATGACTGGGAAATTAGCCTCCCCTCTGTGGTCGTTAGTTTCCTTTTCTGAAATTAGATGATGGCCCCCACTTCATTAACTTGTTGGGAAGGTTATATGAGGTGACCCCTAAGAATGTGTAAGGGGTACACCTGCATCAGACTGCCAACCACTGCCCTCTTGGGAATATTCCTTTCCGTTAGCTTCCATGACAGCAGGGCCCCTGGGTTTCTTCTTGCCTGTGGCCCCTCCTTCTCAGTCTCTTTCCGGTTCTGCCTCCCTTTCATATCCCCTAAGAGTTGGTGTGCCTTGGGGGCTCTCTCTTTGACATCCCTGTATTTAATGAATAGTGACTTTGTGACTGGAATCCTCTCTTAAGATTGGGTCCAGCAGCCAGTGCAGCCCAGATCTTTCCCTAATGAGCCAAATATTTATAGGGCATCTCCACTCTGATGAGTCCTATGGGAACCTCATATTCAGCTTGTTCCAAGTTGAACACATGATCTTGCTATCCCTGAACTACAGAACAACTCTGGGTTCTACATTCTCCTCAGATCAAAGAGAAACATGAGAGCCATCCTTAAGGTTTCCCTCTCTTCCTCCACCTACTATCCCAAAAGTGATTGAGTCCTGTCCTTTCCACTTCTTTAACCTCCCTCAGTCTCTTCCTTTCCACTGTTGCTCTCCCAGACTTGGCCTCTGCCTTATTGCTCTCTCTCTCTTTCTTGCCCCATCCAACCCATTCTTTTTTTAAAATTTTTTTAAAATATTTTTTAGTTGTAGATGAACACAATATCTTTATTTATTTTTATGTGGTGCTGAGGATCAAACCCAGTACCTCATACATGCAAGGCAAGCGCTCTACCACTGAGCTGCAATCCCAGCCCATCCAATCCATTCTTTACACTGGAGCTAGAGTGCTCTTTCTTGTCACTGTGCCATGATCTGAGTGTTTATTTTGCCCCAAAACTTATATATTGAAATCCTCACCTGGAAAGCAATGACATCAGGGAGTGGGGCCTTTTGGAAGTTGATTAATGCCCTTATCAAATTAGGCCCAAGGGAGTTCGTTAGCCTCTTCCAGGATGTGAGAACATAAGGAGGAGTTGGCATCTGTGAACTGGAAATAATCCCTTAGCAGACACCATATCTGCCAGTACCTTAATTTTGGACTCCCAACCTCCAAACAAATTTGTTTATAAATCATCCATTTTGTTATAGCAACCTGAATGAACGAATAGTCCACATGTTTCCTGCTCATCTGACTAATTGATCTATTATTTACCTGCTCTGCAAACTAGCCACATGGGAATTTATTTCTGTTCTGTGATTCCCTCTGTATGGAACACTGACTTGCTTGTAGTCATGTCACTTATAAATCACCACCTAGAAACTTTCTTTTTTTTCTTTAGTACCGGGATTGAACTTAGGGGTACTCAACCACTGAGCCACATCCCTAGCCCTATTTTGTATTTTATTTAGAGACAGGGTCTCACTGATTTGCTTAGCACCTTGGTTTTGCTAAGGCTGGCTTTGAACTCATGATCCTCCTGTCTCAGCCTCCCAAAGTGCTAGGATTACATGCATGTGCCACCGCGCTGGGCTTACCTAGACACTTTCTTTGCATAACTTGCCCTGACCACCCAGCTCCTAACTAACTTAAGCACCCCTCCTATTTGTCCTAAAAAGAGGAATGTGTGAGCTCTCACAGTGAATTTTTTTTTTTTTTTTTTTTGGTACCAGGGATTGAAATCAGGGATACTCTACTACTGAGACACATCCCCAGCCCTATTTTATGTTGTATTTAGAGACAGGGTCTCACTGAGTTGCTTAGTGCCTCGCGGTTGCTGAGACTGGCTTTGAACTCAGGATTCTGTCTCAGCTTCCCAAAGTACTGGGATTACAGGCGTGTACCACCATGCCCAGAGAATTTTTTTAATATGAGCTTGACACAACTGTATAGATCTAGTTTTTAATTAAAATTCAAATATAAAGAAGTATCTGGAAGGATATCTGCCAAAATTTCAATAGTGCTCATCTCTGGATGATAGAATTATAGGAGATTTTAATTTTCTTCATTTTTGCTTATCTGTTATTTTCTGTATTTACTCCCTAATTATGTGATTTTTAAAAAATAAATGTTAGTTGACTGAGTATATTTATCCATAAAATAAGACTACCTGGCTGGGATAGATGGAGCTTCTTGGAGTTCTTTGCCTGCTTGAGATGGGAGGGGGAACTCAAAGCCAGGGCAAAGATGCCTCTCCCCTGTACCCAATTCAGACACAGCAGTGCCAGTGGGAAGAAAACATAGTTGGTTCTTTGGTCGAAATGGATCCTGAAGGAATCCTCATTCATTGAAAAACTTGGCTTGGGGATTTCTAGGATGGTAGTACTACTCATCAAGGCCTTGGAGATTTTCAAATTCCACCCACTCATCTTGGAAACCCAGAGATGATTGGTGACTTGCCAAAACTTCCAGATCACACAGGAAGGTGAGAGCAGAGCTGGAATCTGGACATGTTCCCTCACTCCCTGGTTCTTTCTCATTCCAATATATGTTCCCACCCATCCCTAGCAATTTTCCCAAGACTCCCTACACACACACAGCCTGCAGATCCTTATAGAGTCAATCATCTTAAATTCCCCACCAAACTCTAAAAAGGAGTATTCACCTCTGTAGCAATTACGTTCTAAATTCTACAATTTTCTGTAGATCGCTTCCTCTATACCAAGCATTTCCCATAGCTTATTCTCTTTTTAATTTTATTTTATTTTAGTCTCCCTACAAAGTAAGTGTTAGTGTCCTTTTGCCCTATGAGGGAACTGAGATTTAAGGAAGATAAATAACTTTGTCAAGGACTCTACACATGAAGAATCTGAAGTACAGAGAGTTTAATCTCAAGGACTCAACAATAAGCGGCAAAGCCAAGTTTCAAACTCCCACTCTCAGGAGACCCCACCCTGCACCAGTGTTCCCTGGTTCACCACCATGCCAGAGCAAATGTCCCCTTTTGTAGTCTGCAGAGAGGTAGTTTTGAGACCTATGAGATATGGGAGTGAAAAAGGTCCTCATTAGAGGTCCTCATTTCATATTTTGTTTCGTTATTCAAACAGACTGTATTTTATAGAATAGTTTAAATCATGAACTCTGGACAGAGGTCCTGAATTTAAATCCTGGCTCTGCCACTTACTAATTGTACAACTTTGGGCATATTAAACTTTCTGCACCTCAGATTCTTCATGTGGGGAATGTGGCTAATAATAGTACTTAATTCATAGAGATATTACAGGGATGAAATGAGTTATCACATGAAAACATATAAAAAGGTGCTTAACACAGTAAACTCTCCATAAGTGGGGAGCTTTTATCACCACCACCAGCTTTTCTATACTGTTAATACTACTATGAAAAGTTGAGGTATAATAGGTCTTAAGATAGTGAATGGAGAGAGGCAGACACCATCATCTCCTCAAGGAACTCGTCCTATGGGAAGAAGGTGCAGAATCCAAATAGCTAATTACAATTTATCAATATGGCATTTGCAAAAATAGGGATGGGTGTGGACCCTCCAGAGAGTGGACGTGACTTGTCCAAGGGAGCAGCAAAGTTAGGACTTGAGCCCAGCTCTCCTGACCCTCTTTTTATTCTCTGTTGGGAATTTGCCTGTGAACTGTATACATAGGTGTGACTTGAAGTCCTTCCACCAAAACGAGATTCATAAGGCCCCAGCTGCCCCGCTAAAGATGTCACTAACGTGTAGAGATAGTCAGTAAACCTTTGTCAAATGAGTCAATGACTCAGGCATTAATGAGAGAGAAGCCACCTTTCCCTCGGCTCTCACCTTTTCAGTGCTCAGGAGTGAGGCCAGGGCAGGGGAAAGCAGTTGTACGTGAGTCACGGGGATAGATGGTTACCTGTTCTTTTTTTTTTTTTTTTAATATGTTTTTAGTTGTTGATGGATCTTTATTTATATGCAGTGCTGAGAATCGAACCCAGTGCCTCACGCATGCTAGGCAAGCGCTGTATCACTGAGCCACCACCTCAGCCCTGGTTACCTGTTATCTTCAAAAAGGTGGTTCACCGGGTACCATCCTTCACTTTTTTTTTTGGTACTGGGGATCGAATTCAGAGGTGCTCGACCACTGAGCTACATCCCCAGCCCTATTTTGTATTTTATGTAGAGACAGGGTCTCACTGAGTTGCTTAGCACCTCACCTTTGCTGAGGCTGGTTTTGAACTCGCGATTCCCTTGTCTCAGCCTCCGGAGCCGCTGGGATTACAGGCAAGCACCACCAGGCCCCGCCCATCCTTTACTTACTCTTCCCTTGCCATGGTAGTTTCTGAAGACCTTGAGGGGAACTTTTAGCTCAACTCAATCACCTCCACAATTATGTTATTTGCATGTGACCAACTCTGTAAAGGAAGGTGAATCAGCCACAATCCCTGCCCTCAGGGAGCTTGGATTCTATCAGAATAATAAACCAAGACAAATTGCTATCCTGCAAGGTAGAATGTGATCAGGACCTCAAGAAAGGGACAAGTCCAAAACAACTGGGATCCAGGTAGTAAGAGCTCTCATGGACTGGAGATGATAATTTATATTGCAGAAGGGTCTTTGCAGGTGTGATAAACTAAGGATCTTGATATGAGGAGACCATCCTGATTATCCCAGTGGACCCTAAATGTAATCACTTGTTTCAGCAGCCATAGGAAACCAATACAGATAGATTTCTTTCTATATGCAAGGCACTTGCATTGAGTTTTCTACAGGAACTCTTGTGCCAGACTGCCTGAGTTCTAGTCCTGGCCCCACCACTGTCCATTAGTGTGGCTTTGGTCAACTTATCTCTGTGGACTTTATTTTTGTCATTTATAGAAGTGAAATAATATTTACCATCCACCATAGGAATGAAGTGTAGAAGAGCCTCTAGATGTGCACTGTCATTCTGTTCTCCTTTCCTTCCTGGGCGTTTGGGAGTCTATACTTTCTGCCCCCTTGCAGTAAGGCAGCACCACATACCTAGTTCTGGCCAATGAAATGTGAGCAGTGAAAAGCCCCCGGGGGGCCTGGGCCACACTACCACCGACTTGCAGGTACCTGTGGGCACTTCACTAGCTCTGTCAAACTCAGGGACATGATGTATCCCTCAGTGTCCCTTCCAACACTCACCCACAGGAACTCTGAGCATCATGTGACAAAATGCAAAGGAAACAGACGGTAGGAGAAAAGAGATTTGAAGAGGTTCCTGGGAACAATGTGAAACGCAGGATGGTGGGGTGTGGATTCCCAGAGCAAGTGTGCACCTCACCAAACATGATAGTGGATGCACCAGAATGAACTAACTGTTATATTAGTGAATTTGTGTAATTAATTATGGAAAGTGAAACTAGGCTTCCAACTAAGGTTTCTTTTAAAGAATAAATGTATGCTTTAAAATGAAAATGAGTTGATTTAGCTGGGCGCCATGGTACACACCTATAATCCAGCAGCTGGGGAGACCAAGGCAGGAGGATTGCAAGTTCGAGATCCACCTGGGAAACTTTACAAGATCCTCAGCAATATAGCAAGACCCCAACTCAAAACATAAAAAGAACTGGGGATGTAGCTCAGTGGTAAAGCACCACTGGATTCACTTCCCAGTACAAAAGAGAAACAAAACAAAACAAAACTCAGAGAGTTGTTTAAAGATATAATACTAATTTCACATGTGGTTTGTGGACATGGAGAAAACTGTAAAGAGGGAATCAAAAGACTAAAATCATGGGCAACTTCTCTAGCACAATGAAATGAACATGGGCTTTCGGTAAGACTGGCCAGGTTTGGATCCAGGACTTCCACATGCCAGCAATGTGACCTCATTACTCAAGCTCCCCAGGACTGTTTCCTCATTACTTTTAAGGGGTCATCAAGTCAACTTCATAGGGTGGGCATGAGGATAGCCTTTACTTTCACTGTTGTGATCTTATATTCTTCCTTGCTATTGTTACCTATGGGTTTTGACCCAGTCTGGAAATTGATGGTTAGTCCAGCCACAGGAACTCCCTGTCTAGTACAGCAACTGATAAAGACTCAGAGACCCAAAGATACAGTCACAGGGTGTGGAGATGGCTCCAGAGAGGAGTCAGGAGAGCCAGAGATGGATCTTGAGCCATGGATGAGATTTCAGCAGAGGGCAAGGAATGTTGTTACCAGGTTACCTCATTCTGAGCCTCAGTTTCCTCTTTGGAAACATATAAATAATACCACCCACCTTTTGCTATGCTACTGGGAGGATTAAGCAGGATAAAGCATAGGAAGCACCTACCACAGTGCCAGGGTGCATACTAGTCCTGGATAAATGGAGGAAATTACTTTACATTGTGCTGGATAATGAAGCCCCAGTGGGTGGCCTCCTTCCATAATGGAACTGACTTCTCCTTCCCTGTGACTCACCTCTAGGGGACTGCCCAGGGGCAAGGGTGTCCTAGGCTCCTGGGCAGGTTGGAACCATCCAGGTTCCTGGAGAACTTTATTCAAAAGAGATCAATCCTGGGGCTAGCTAACCTCCTCCCACACCCCATTTTGCAAATGCAGACATTAGTCCTCAAGAGAAGGAGTATAATTCCACCATCTGAGGAGACAGAGACCATACCCCTGAGTCAGCCCAGGTCCCCTCAGCCTCATCCTCAAGAGCCTGCTGAGAGGGCGTAAGAGACCACCTACCAGGAAGAAGCAGAGGACCAAAGTCTAAAGCTACACATCAGCCATGTGAACCAGTATGACAGCCCATATGCCCTTGAGGCCTCAGCATTCTAATACTGGGAAGGGATGGGCTGACCATCAAAAACCCACTAGCTGCCTGGCATGTTGGCACATGCCTATACTTGGGAGGCTGAGGCACAAGGATTACTTTAGCCTACAAGTTCAAGGCCAGCCTGGGCAACAGAGCAAGACCCCATCTCAGGAAAAAGGGGTGGGGACACAACCAGGGTGGCACAGACTCATCAGTGTAGACAATGGCAGGGTCCTAGCTGTCCCCTCCTGGGCTAGGTTAAGTGTTAATTCTTTGCTTGCTCGGGCTAGGGATGACCAAGGGTCCTGGAAGGGCCAGTGCAGTCTGGACCAGAGAAGGCCACTCGGAGCTGGAGGTTGCAATTCTCAGCCTGGCTCACACAAGGCAGTTAGGAGTTGGATGCAGGTGTTCCTTATAAACTACCAGGCCCACCTGTCAGTCTCCAGGGGCCATTCTTCCCTAGCTCCGCCCCCCTCCCCAATGTGGGGAAAATGATGATGTTGTAGCCTGGCTTCAGCTTAGTCATCCCCCATCAGTGTTGAGAGTGCTCAGTCACACCAGTGAGTCCACTGCTTACGCTGCAGTTGGAACTGGGCGTGTGCCCTATTAACTCAGGTACCTTTTCTAGCTGGTGCTAACTGTGCAGGACCAGAGGCAAAGCCTTCCTTCACAGACCTTCACAGACCAAGCAGAGAAGCTAAGAAAAGAGGCTTGTGGGGGCAGTGTGGAGTGTGCAGGGAGGCCTATGTGTTTTCCACAATGGAAACGTCTCTCCCCTTCTCCCTACATCCGGTCCAGTGCTGGCACTGTGTCTGGCATGTGCTGGCTCCACCTCAAGATCAAATGTGCATCCTCCAGGTCCCTCTCCCTGAATAAGGTCCACATTCCCAAAGAAGAAGCAGGAACCTCATGATTTTTAAAGCAATTTTATCAACTATAAAACACACCATATAGTTTCACACACCATAAAATTTGCCTAATTGAACAATGGATATGATTTTTTTGTAAATTGACAGACCTATGAGGCCATCATCCAGTTTTTAAAAAATATCACTTTATTGTTTTTTATTTTATTTTTTTAACGTGGTGATGGGGCTTGAACTCGGCCTCATGCATGCTAGGCAGGGGCTTTACCACTGAGCCGTCTCCCCAGCCCCATCATCCAGTTTTAGAACATTCCCCATCATCACGCAAATATCCCTCCTGCCCCTTTCAGTCACGCCCCACTCCCAGCCCCAGGCCCCAGGCAACCATTAATCTACTTTCTGTTTCTATGGACTAGCTTTTCCTGGACATTTCATAAAAACAAATCATGCAATATAGGGTCTTTTGTGTCTGGCTTCTTAGACACAGCATTTTTTTTTATTTTTATTTTTGAGGTTTATCCATGTCCTGGCATGTGCAGTGCTTCACCCCTTACCTCATTCATATTGTATCCTTGGCACCCCAATGCCTGGTACATAGTAGGTGCTCAACAAGAGGCCAAAGAACTTCCCTGGGAGACCAGATGCCCTTCCAAAAGGAGAGCAGTGATCCACCAAAAAATTCCAATCGTACCCAAGCTGCAATGGACTAAGCGCAGATCCTCATGCCTGCTGCCGGTGGTGTGAAAAAGCCACACTGGTCCTTAAACCTGAGACTGTACAGCAGTTGAACCGTCAGGATCTCAACCTTGGAGGTGTGCTACAGCATCCCATCCACTTGTATTGAATCTGCCCTCATTCCCCCCTCGTTCTGGCTCTGAAAGCCACAGTGACTCACTGCTCCTAGTTTAACTCTTCTTCAGCCTCGAGTGGCTGAATTGCCTGGACTAGTCTAGGAAGAGTGACACTCCAAACACAATAGGAGCTCCGTGAGGAACAGCGCTGTTGACAGAGACAGTCACCGCAAACTAGCAAGAGCCACCTCCATCTCAGAAAGATAGGAAGTTGACTCTTTCTCCCTGGCCTAGGCAGCTCTACAATGGAAAAAGGTTGAATATCTTTTGTACAGTCAATACTGTATAGAAATATTTGTATAGAAAATGAAGCTTTAAACATTTCCTGCATAGTCTCCAGGGCTGTCAGCCTGGGACCTAACTCAATTCAAACATCTACTGAGTTTCTATTATTATGTCAGGCACTGTGCTAGCTATGAGAGGACAGGGACCGAGGTATGTAGGTTCTCATTCTTTCATATATATAAATATATATATATACACATATATATGTATTTAATGTTTTATATACACATAAAACATAAAATCTGCCATTTTTAAGGAAGCAATTTGGTGGTACTAATCATATTTACAATGTTGTATGATCATCATTGTTATTGAGACATAAAATTTTTCATCACTCCAATCAGAAACTATATAGCCATTAGATAATAATCCTCAACCCCAAGTCACCAGCCCCTAGTAAACTAGTAAACTGTAATCTACTTTCTGTCTGTATGAATTTACCTACCCCGAATATTTTATATGTGGAATATATGTAATATTTGTCTATTGTGTTTGACTTCTTTCACTTAGCATGTTTTCAGGGTTCATCCATATTATAGCATGTGTCAAAGTTACATTCCCCTTTCTGGCTGAAATAATATTCCATTATTTGTATACCACGTTTTGTTTATTTGTTCATCTGTTGCTGGACATAGGTTGTTCTGACTGTCTAGGGTTTTTTTTGTTTTGTTTCTTGTGGGGTTTTTTTTTTTTTTGTACTGGGGATTGAACTCAGGGGCACTCAACCACTGAGCCACATCCCCAGCCCTATTTTGCATTTTGTTTAGAGGCAGGGTCTCACTGAGTTGCTATTGCTGAGGCTGGCTTTGAACTCGTGATCTTCCGTCTCAGCCTCCTGAGCTGCTTGGATTATAGGAGTGTGCCACCACAATCAGAAACCTTTTAGTTTTTTAGAATTTTCTTTCTTTCTTTTTTTTTTTTTTTTGGTACCAAGGATTTAACCCAGGGTCACTTAACCACTAAGTCACATCCCTAGCCCTTTTAATTTTTTTATTTTTGAGACAGGATCCCACTAATTTGCTTAGGACCTTCCTAAGTTGCTGAAGCTGAACTTGAACTTGTAATCCTCTTGCCAAAGCCTCCAGATCTGCTGGGATCACAAGTGTGCAACATCGTACCAGGTCCTCTCAGCTATTTTTGAATAATGTCATCATGAATCCTCTCATACCGGTATTTGTTTGAATACCTGTTTTCAACTCTTTGGAGTACATTCCTAGGAAAGGAAGTGTTGGGTCATATGGTAACTGAATGTTCAGCTTCTTGAGAAACTGCCAAAATGTTCTCAACAGCAGCTGTAACATTTTATATTTCCATGGCAATGTATGAGGTTTCCAATTTTTCCACATCATCTCTAATACTTGTGTGTTTGTTTGTTTTGCAGTTCTGTGGATTAAGCCCAGGCAAGGACCCTACCACTGAGCTATATCTCCAGCCCTTATTTTTGACATTTTTTTTCTTTTACCATCTTAGTAGATGTAAAGGGGCAGCTCATTGTAGTTTTGATTTGCATTTCCCTAACGATGAATGAGGTTGAGCATTTTGTGTTTACTGGCCATGTGTATATCTTCTTTGGAGGAATGTCTGTTCAAGTCCTTTATTTAAAAATATTATACAATAAACCTTTATTAAAATATATGGGATAAACTATATTATTATTATTTATGAAAATACGCAGTTTCGGTTTCAGGAAGAAAGATACCTGATGTATGAATGTTAGTTTTAGTCAGGTTTTTTGCCACTTCTTTATCTATTTTCAATTAGCTTGTTTGGATTTTTGTTGTTGTTGTTTTTTCGGTTGTGTAAGTTCTTTATATATTCTGTCTATTAAACCCTTACCAAACATATCATTTGCAAACATTTTCTCCCTTTCTATGGATTATCTTTTCATTCTCTTGAAAATGTCCCTTGATGCACAAGTTTTTAATTTTCAGAAAGTCCAATTTATCTATTTTTGTGGTGGTTATTACCTATGCTTTTGGGTCATATTTAAGGAACCATTGCCAAATAAAAATCATGAAGATTTTCTCCTATATTTTTTCTTAAAACTTTAAAGTTCCAGTTCTTACATTTAGGTGCTTGATCAATTTTGTGTTAATTTTTGTATATTACATAAAGTCAAGGTCCAATTTCACTCTTTTGTAGGTGGATATGCAGTTTCCCTAACATTGTTTGTTGAAGAAACTTATTTCCCCATGTAATGGTTTTGGGAATGTTGTAAGAAATCATTTGAAGCCAGGTATGGTGGAACATGCCTGTGGTCCTACCTACTAGGGAAGATGAGACAGGAGGACTACTTGTGCCTAGGAGTTTCAAGCCAACCTGGGAAACATAGCAAGACCCTGTCTCAAAAATTTTTTTTTAAAAATCAAGTCCAAAGCCAGCCTCAGCAACGGCGAGGCGCTAAGCAACTCAGTGAGACCCTGTCTCTACATAAAACACAAAATAGGGCTGGGGATGTGGCTCAGTGGTTGAGTACCCCTGAGTTCAATCCCCAGAACAAAAAAAAAAAAAAAAAAAATCAAGTCAATTGATGGAGTTCTGCAGGAGTAGCTCAGTGTTAGAGCATGTGCTTAGATGCACAAGGCCCCCAGTTTGATCCCTAGCACACACCAAAAACCTTTTTAAATGATGATGATATATATGATGTGAAGGTTTATTTATGGACTCTCAATTCTATTTCATTCATCTATGAATCTGTTGGCTCATTCATCAATCTGTATGCTAGAACCATACTGTTTTGATTACTGGAGCCTTGTATAGCAAGTTTTGAAATAGCCAAGTTGAATCCTTGCATTTGTTCTTCTCCTTAAAGATCATTTCAGCTATTTTGGGGCCCCTGAAATTGAATTTCAGGGTAAGGTTTTCCATTTTGTCAAAAGAAATCATGTGGTTTTGATGAGGATTGCACCGAATCTGTAGATGACTTAGGCTGGTCTTGTCTTCTCATCAATATTTAGTCTTCCAACCCACACAGGATGCTTTCCTGTTTGTTTAGATCTTTTTAAAACTTCTTTCAGCAATGTTTTGTAGCTTACAGTGTACAAGTCTTACACCTTCTTGATCAAGTTTATTTTTTGCTATTTCCTTTTTCTAGCAACATTACAATACTCCTTAGCAAAGTGCTGTAGAAACCTAAACTCATTTCTCACCACTGAAGTGGCTGAACTCATCAGAGGCTGGTAATAGAAATAAAAATAGAAAACCTCTATTATACGGTAAGAGGGAATCTGTCCCATAAAGGAAGTATGTCTAAGATGCTGTGGAGGACTATCAACTCAATTATTCATTCACTCTGTGACTTCATGGCCCCTAAGCACCTACCCTATGCCAAGCCCTGGGTTGGACAAAGCACTGAACCATTCACAGTCTTGCTTCCTAGGACACAGAGGCTGATGTGGGCAGGCAGAGCCATTTTAAGACATTCATACGCTAATCCTGAGGTTCTTTGCCTGTGAAACAGGAACAGTGATAGTACAACCTCAGAGTGTTGCTGTAAGTGTCCACCTACAATAGGTGAAGCGGTTAGAATAGTGCCTAGCATATGAACACACTCAGTAAATGTTATCCCTCATCTTCATCATCAATCATCATCACTGACTTTTTTCCAGAAGCTTGTCTATCAGTTAAAATTATTTTTACTATAAAAAGCAAGAGATTTTAGTAATTTTTCTTTATAATTTATAATTAATTTCAGCTTTTCCATTTTCTTTTTATGTTCAAGAACTAATATATTTTTGGAAAGCTCTTGAAAAGCCCAGGAGATTGCACCTCTAGCCTCCAGTTGGTAAAGTGACCCTACCCAGAGCAACTGTGTATGGCTGCACAGGAGGGTTTACTGCACAACTCCAAAAGGAAATAGGCTCATAGACTATAATGCAAACACTCCCCAGAGATGTGTAGTGCAGCATCCCTGGTCCTGCAACTACGTAAATCAAGGATTACCACATGAAGCAATAAGGATCACTTCCAGTTGGAAAAAAAGAGAAGATTATTTGGAGGCGTGACTTCTAAGCCAAGTTGTGAGATAGAGATAATGATAGCAACTCTACAGAGATGCTGCAAGAAGGCCACTCCAGGCAGAAGGAACAGTACAAGCCAAGGCCAGGGGGACATTTGGGAAAGAGTGAATTGTTCTGTCTGGCTTGATCCAGAGTGCCAAGCTCATAGTTGGAACCTCCTTATGTAGGTAATGAGCAGTCACTGCAGGGTTTTGAAGATGCATGATCGTAAGCAGAACTGTGCTCAGGGAAGTTCTTCTGGCAGCTGGTGTGGGGTGAGGGAAGGAGGAGACAGAGACTGAGGGCAGAAGACCAGCCAGGAGATGGTTACAATAGTCCAATGACTGAAAGGAGGTGAGATGGAGAGGAAAACCAGAATTAGAATGATGTCATGGAGATAGAGCGGACACTGGCCATTAAAATGGCCACCAGGACAAGTACAGTGGATCTAACTCAAATGCCCAAGTCCATATAGCTTCTCTCCCAGGGCAGGGTCAGGTCCAGAGGCTGCAGCCCTACTCTCTCCCCCAGAGTCCCTGGGACCAGGAACATTGATGTGCAAGGATGTTGGGGGACAGTGGATAGGCAACTGTCCTTATGGGGATCAAATCCTTGATGTCAAGTTGGCATCACAGCTTGCTGGCTAAGATTTGAAGCCCAGCCCAAGGGCCTCCTCAGGGGTGAAGGTAAAAAGTGGAAAGAAAACATGGGGCAAAGATTCTGGGGCCCTGGGCATTGAGGACACATATATGAGAGCATCTAACATTCCACATTTGTTAGGCCACCTTAGAAGTTCAGTGTTCCAGTTTAGCACCATATTCTGAGAAGGGCTCAAAGATTGGAGCATATCCAAAAAAGTGAGCCTCCATCACCACAGGTAAATTCCTTCTCCGTTTGGCAGGAATGCAACAGGGGATTTCCATCATCACACAGCATGGAAGGTTTAGAGAGTATGTCCCAGGATTCTCACCTATGTTGAGGATGACTGATTCGATTGTCCCTGTGTCTGTTTTGTTTCTCATCCTAGTAATTTGATTATGTAACAGGCAGATGTCCAATTTCATGAGAAGTTGTCAACATATCACATAAAAAGAGGTATGTTTTTGTCAGGCCTTAACATGTAGTTTCTCAGTCATCCTCAACACTGCTTCATGGGACCATAATTTCCAATGAGACAGTTAATAATAGAGAAGAGAAGTTAGCTAAAAGTCAAGATCTACTAGCCTACTAATTTTTTTTCAATACTGGGAATGAAGTCCAGCCTCACATATACTAGGCCAGTGCTCCATAACTGAGCTACATCCCCTGTGCTAATTTTGTTCTTTAGAGGTAGACATTAACCAGTCAACTCCCATGGGAGGTTCTAAGGTCCCAGAAACAAGAGAAGGTAGGTGCATCAGGAAACCAAAGCAAAGATGGTAGGAGAGACCATTAGAGGAAACCTTCAACTGAGAAATTTCTAGTCCCAAGTCTGCAACTCACCAGGTGTGTGACCTTGGGCAAGTCCACTTATCTCTCTGAGCTGCACTTTCTTCAAAGTTAAAATGAGGACTATAGCCAGTACTGGGGTCTTCAAGAAGACTGACGGAGTGATGCATTACGAACATCTTATATTCACCACCTCATACCTGCCAGAATGGATAGAATCAAAAAGACAGGTGATAACAAGTATTAGTCTCCTATGGCCATTACTATACACTGGGTATCTCTAAACAACAGAAATTTATTTTCTCAGTTCTGGAAGCTAGAAGTCCAAAAATAAAGCTGTTGGAAGGGTCAGGTTACCTCCAGAGACTTTAGAGAAATTTGCCTAAAGCTTCCCTGCCTCTTCTGGTCGCTGTTGACATTCCTTGTTATGTGGCTGTCACCGCAATCCCTGCCTCCATCTTCGCAGGGCCTCTTCCTCTTCTCTGGGCATCTGTCCTCTTTGTGTCTAAGTTTTCACTGGATTTAAGGCCCATGTGGCTAATACAAGATGATTTCATCTTGAAATCCTTAATCATATCTGTAGAGATTCTTCTTCTAAGAAGGTCACACTCACAGATTCTAGGGATTAGGACATGGACATCTTTGGGGGGGGCACCTTTCAACCTACTCAACAAGTGTTGGCAAAGATGTGCAAAAATCAGAGTCTTCAAACACAGCTGATGGAATGTAAAATATTACAACCACATTGGACAAGTCTGACAGTTTCCCAGACAGGAACATAAATATACCATATGACCCAGCAGTTCCAATCCTGGGTATGTGCCCAGAAAAAATTAAAGGAAACATCCACACAAAAACCTGTGCACCAATGTTTATATAACACAGAGCAATACTGATTCATAATGGTCAAAATGTGGAGGCAATCCAGATGTCCACCAAATAAGGAATGGATAAATAATAGGTTGCATATCCATACAATGAAATAACATTCAGCAATAAAAAGGAACTAAATATTGATTCATGCTACAACATGAATGAACCTTGGAAACATCAAATTATGCTAAGTGAAAACTCCAGTCATAAAGGCTACATATGATACAATTCCACTTAGATAAAATTTCCAGAATAGGTCAATATATAGAGCTATAAAGTAGATTGGTGGTTGTCTAGGACTAGGGATGTCAGGGAGAAAGGATGGAGTTTGAAAGAAACAGGAAGAAGGGTGACAAAAATGGTCTGATTTAATTGTGGTGATGGTTGCACAACTCTGTGACTACTAAAAAACCATTGAATCACACACCTTAAGTGGATGAATTGAAAGGCATGTGAATTACATCTCAATGAAGCTGTGTAGCCCTGCAGCTAGCTCATGGCAGGTCCTTATACACATGAGTGACTTTCCCAGCAGGTCCACCTGCTTGTGAATGTTGTGACAACCCTGTGTAAAGAAGGTGTCTAAGTCAGGGGTGTCTCCGGATCAGCCCAGCTCAGTCGTCCAGGCACATCTCAGTGTTTCCTGGGCACCCACTCCACAGAAGCAGCTCAAAGGCATGTGACAACGCAGAGATGCACTGCCCGTGCACCCTACGCTAAGGTGCTTTCTGGCAGAGTGGAAAGGAATGTGGGCCATGCCTTCCTCTCCCCACAGATTGCCTTACTTAGCCCCTTTCTTCTTCTCCCTTCAACCTCTGAAAACTTTCTCAAAGAAAACTGTGTTTATTTATTATTTACTTATTCGCTTACCACTAAAGGGAAACAGACTGAATCTTAATTGATTCCCCAGGTTTTCTGCCCACAGAACACCTTGCTGGGCAGCTGATCTTGCCCCGCCTCCACTTTCTACAGATGGGGGCCTGAGACCCTGCAGGGGTGGGAAAGAGGCCTGTTCATGGCCACAGAACTCAGAGGCAGAACCCAGGGGCAAACCCCAAGCTTCTTGCTCCTAGCCAAGAAGACATGGATGATGCAAGTATCTTTTTTGCTCGGTGGATTTCTGATTACCTCTTGCTTCTCAGTGCAGGAAGTGAAAGAGGCCATGGAGCAGTGTTTAAGAGCCAGACCTTCTAGGTTTACCTCCTGCCTCCACCAGCAGCTGAGTACTTGAGAAAGTCATGGAATCTCATTAAACCTTGATGTCCTCATCTTCCTATGGGTGGGGAAGGTAAATCTAGTACCTACTCCAGGGTTGTTGAGATGACTGCATGATTACTGTACACAAAGTAATGTGCATTACTTGCCTGAAAGCACATCTGGAAAAAGGGAAGGAAATCCTTATACATACTACATCAAGGACGAGCTTTAAGGACTTTATGCATAGTGAAATAAGTCATTCACAAAAAGATGAACACTGCATGGTCCCATTTGTATGTGGGGTCTCAAGTAGTCAAATTCATAGAAACAGAAAGGAAAGTGGTGGTTTCCAGGGGTTCAGGAAGAGGAAATGGACAGTTGTTAGTTTAGTGAATATAGAGTTTTAGTTTTGCAAGATTAGAAAGTTCTGGAGATATGTTATAGAACATACAGATATATTTAATGCTACTGGACTGTACTTTTTAAAAGGTTAAGCTGGTAAATTTTACGTTATGTGGGCTTCTTTTAACAAAATTATTTTTTAAGTGTGCCTAGCACCTGAGAGTATAAGAGTAATTTGCTGTACAGTTTTGCCATGGTTTGATGGGTACCGTACGTGCTCATCATGGGTAGTTCATTTAGAATCTCCCCACCACCTGCCATAGGCAAAAGGTCCTCATTCCCTGCTCCTTTACCAGAAGTTGAACTTGCAACCAGGAAGGAAACGAATTGCTGTCACTCCTGGCATGTTGGAGCCACAGGGCTCCTATCACATGCTCCTTCCATCTGTGAACTCCTCCCACACTTCATGTTCCTTATTCTTCATAGTCCAGAGCGAAGCCCACTCCTGAGAAGCCTTCCTCCATCTCCAACCAGAAGGTCTCCTGCTTCTGAAACTAGCTGTCCATCTCCCATGGCCCTGCTACCTACGATGGGAGTCATTGTTTTACGCTCCTAGTAGCATATGAGCGGCAGCCCCACACTCAGAGGCCCTTGGTGTATTGGGTGGATGAGTTGACCTTTCACGGAGCTTCTGGATCCACAAACACTTCCTTTGCACCCACTTCACTGCAAGCTTTTGCAAGATATTCCTGTTTAAAATGTTGCGTCCTTTGGTGCCTCACACTGCCAAGGGGTATGTATGGCCCAGGCATCTCTCCACTTAGGACCAAGTATTCCTGGAAGGAAGGCTGCAGTTCTGAGGGTCTGAGTCATCTTCATATCCCAGTCATTTTTTCCAAGATTTCATATACAGTTAAGGCAAAAATATGTTGGATGAAATTTATTTTTCTATTTTAAAAAAGACGTTAAATTCCAAAATATTAATCACAACATTGTTTATAGTAGAGAACAACTGTAAATGGCCTAAATATCCACCAATAAGGAAACAACTAAGTTAATTATTATGAAGCTTGATGAAACATTCTGTGGTCATTCAAAACAAAGAACATGAACAATGAGTAACAAGGTAGAAAACTTATGAAATGAGCTCAAGTAGAGAAAGTGGGTCATGGAAATGCATATATACTCTGATCAACTGTAATTATCAAAGTGTATTATGTGCTAAGCACTTTATAAAGATTATCCCATATAAAGTTCTTTGAATTAGGCATCATCATCTCATTCATAGATAAAAAAGAAATGGAAGGCTGGGTGTGGTGGCACACACCTGTAATCCCAGGGGAGATTGAGGCAGGGGATTACAAGTTCAAAGCCAGCCTCCACAACTTAGTGACACCCTAAGCTACTTAGCGAGACCTGGTCTCAAACTAAAAAAAAATAAAATAAAAACATACCCCTGGGTTTAATCCCTGGTACAAAAAAAGAAAAAAGAAAAAGGAAGAAAGGAAGGAAAGGAAGAAAAGAAAAAGAAATAGAGATTTGTACAGGTAAGGCAACATGCCCAAAGTCTCACAGTTGGTATGATATATGGACATGACTATAACCCACATAGTCTATGCTGACCCCAAAGTCCAAGCTCTTTTTCTTTTGTACCAGGGATTGAACCCAGGGATGCTTAACCACTGAGCAACATTCCCTGCCCTTTTTATATTTTATTTAGAGACAAGGTCTAGCTGAGTTGTTTAAGGCTTCACTAAGTTGCTGAGGCTGGCTTTGACTTCTGGATCCTCCTGCTTCAGCCTCCCAAGTCACTGGGACTACAGGCATGTGCCATCACACCTGCCAAAGTCCAAGCTCTTAGTGAGGCCCTAAGCACTATAACAAGATTCAGCCCCTGCTTTCCAGCAAAGTTAACTTTATTAGCATAGGAATATCCATAGAGAGACAGAAGCTGAAAGTTCAGGTAACAGGGGTTACAACATTATTCAACATTATTTGAAGAGCAATTTTAAACTGTGTTTAAGGATAAGAAGCATGATAAGAATTTCCTAAATGCAGCAAGGTGGAAGGACATCTGGAGACAGTATGCAGCTGAAAAAGCATCTCTGAGAGCTTGCTAAAGGAACGAAGGCTCCTTCACCAGACAACCTGCCAAGTGCTGCCATCTATCCTGGCTTGCTCTGGAGGCTCCAGTTCATTCCATCCACTCTAGCCTCTAGGTTCCCCCTTCCCTCCCTTTGCCCAGAGGCTTCCAGTGTTCCGCAGACAACCCATATCTTGCTGTCTGCTCTACCCACCCTGTCTCATTTCACCCTCAGAGCCCTGCAGGTGGGACCTTCGATGATTCCCATTTTGCAGGTGAGGAACCTGAGACTTGAGGAGTAAAAGGAAATTGCCCACAGTCTCATCCTTAGAAAGGATCAAACAAGAGGTCTGCTGAAGGGGGTTTGATTTGTCAGTTTGCTATTAGCTCCTCATCTTAGTCCACTCTGTGCTATTATACAATATCACACTGGGTAATTTATAATGAACAGAAATTTATCAGCTCACTGTTCTGAAGGCTGGGACGTCCAAGATCCAGGGGCTGGATCTGACCGGGGCCTTCTTGCTGCATCATAACAGAGCAGAAGGCATCAAATGGATGGAGGAGACCAAGAGGGGATTAAATGTGTCCTTTTATAAAGAACCCACTCCTGAAACAATGCCATTAACATTGCAAGTTCCAGAGGTGGGTTCCAAACACCTTCCATCTGGTCCCGCCTCCCATCGCTGCTGCATTGGGAGTAGCATTTCCAACACATGGACTCCAAGGGACACCCTCAGACCATACCATCCCTCATCTTCTACACACATAATGTGGGATGAGGACTCCTCCTCTCCTCGCTCACAAAGTGGCTTTAAGGAGCTGTCGAGATGACAGATGTAGACTCACTTTGTAAATCATAGAGACCAGAGTGTGAAAAGGTCGCACCTAGATTCAAGTTCCAGTTCCACTGCTCATTTCCTAGATGACCATGAATAAGTTACCATCCTCTGAGCTTGTTTCCCCACCTCAAAAGTGGGGCATTACCACCAGCCAGGATTTAATTAGATGTTGAGTATTTCAGTGTATTCCTCTACACAGGTAGCTCTAGCAAACAGTAGCGGTTTTTGTTTGTTTGTTTGGTTCCAGGGATTGAACCCAGGTCATTTAACCACTGAGCCACATCTCTAGCCCTTTTTTGTTGTATTTTATTACAGACAGGGTCTCACTGAGTTGTTTAGGGTCTAGCTAAGTTGCTAAGGCTGGATTTGAACTCACTATCTTCCTGCCTCAACCTCCCAAGCCACTGGGATTACAGGCACGTGCCACTGCACCCAGCAACAATAGCTCTTACTGACAGCAGAAGGTTAAAGCCAAGACCTCCCTGACCACAGTATTTTTCTAAAACCAAAGGACAGGAAGACATAGAATCAAAGCCAGACTGATAGCAGGGAATGTGATTTACATGGACATAAGAAAATTCTGAATAAACAAAACTGACCAAGCCAGGTGTGAAAAATAAGATCCTGAAGCACCAGTATTTTTATGAGCCATTTTGCCTGCCATTTTTATTTCATTTCCCTAACTCCCTGTGGGACCAGGGTTTTAAGTCATTTGACTGCTGCTCTTCAAACAAACCCTCATTCAAAGAGATCACCAAATGCTCTCCATTCTTTTTTCCTTCATTCAATTACTTGTCCATTAGTGGACATTTACCCAGCAACTGCTTTGGGGCAAGCACTAGGGATATAGCAGCCACCAAGACCATTCCTGGGATCAAGCAGGTTCTAGTCTAGTCCAGAAAACAGACAAACGGCTCACCAGTTACAGGGAAAGGGAGAAGCTGCCCTGAAGAGGTGGCTCATGGGGAGTTGTGGGTAAGACTGGGGAGAGGAGTGAAGGCAAGTCAGAACCAGGTAAAAGCAAAGCATGGCTGTTAACTCAGAAACTGGCAAGGGGCGATGAGGGATTGAGAAAAGACGAACACATACACACACAGAGAAAGCTGGGTCCAGGTGGGACATTGTCCTCTGATGGAGGAACAATGACCCAGAGCTAGCTCAGCACATTTATTATATATAGGTTTTATCATCAAAAGGTTATTTGTGGGAACATTTCTGCAAAGCAGATAGCCTTGAAGTTCGTGGTCACTTGGAACACATTGTGATTATCCTATTATGCCCAGAATTCTCTATCCCCGGAAGTTGGTGCCTGAACTCAAGGTCCATACTAATATAGCTCTATGCCTTTGCATAGAGCTTCCCCAAGCCAGGCATCACCATAGCAACTGGGCAATCTTGACCCACACCTTTGCACAGGAAGTTCCTGGTGCAAATGCAGCCATGAGGCATTCAGAGATCGTGATTCAAGTCACCACTCCCCACATGAGGCTAACCTAACAAA
>PVHX01022866.1:0-14324 GCA_004024805.1 Geosciurus inauris
CAACGCTACCTTCCAGTGTCCTCTGTGGGAGTTGTCATCCACTTGATAATTTGGGGAGATAGTCATTTCTGAGATCTTCTGGTGCCAGCCCCAAAGCCTGGATGACTTCCTTCCTGTGGTGGGTGTGTGCTCAGGGACAGAGACCTGCCTAGGATGGGGGAGAAAGGGAATCCTGTTTCCCCTGAGATTAGGGAGAGGGCGAGATTAGGGAGGAGCAGGAAGAGAGGAGGAGGGAGAAGTATGTCCATTTAAAAAATAAGCTGCAGCCACAGAGCAGCAGGGGCGGTGTCCAAGGCATAAGTGGGCACTGTTGCAATACAGAGCCCTTTCAGGGAAGCCAGCCGCAGAGCCACGAGGCGCTTGGGCTGTAAGGCCTGATGGCTTGACTCAAGTCTCACCTTCAGCCTCTCGGCCGGTGGTGTCCTTCCTTTCTGTGAGGTGTGCCTAAGGCCTGGCTCTCTCCATCTCTCACTGGTGAATGTTGGCCGGAGCCTGAAGGCTGTGGTGTCCTCAGGACTCCCCTTGCCCACAGTCCTCAGGCTCATCAGAGTCTCAGGACGTAGAGCTGGGGGACACAGCGCTGATCTAGGCCAGGAGCCAATGCCCAGCCCTTTCTTCTCCTGACTCAACATACGGACTGTGTGACCTCAGGCAAATCACCTTAGCTGCCCGTGCCTCAGTTTCCCTATCTCTAAAGTGGGCACATGCTGGGATTCTGAACCTCTGCTTTTAAGTGTGCCTGAACCCCTGCCCCAGGGTTTCTGACCATGGGGGAAAACACATGACTGAGAAATTTTATCCAAATTCAAAGCTTCCTGAAGCTTAGAAACACCACCAGGGCCTGAGAGCCACACCATGGCTGGCCCTCTCCACCCCTCAACCCTTCTCCTCCCCCGATGCTAAACCAGCACGGTGCCCAGCCTCCCTGCCTCCAGCGCCACTCCTGGCCTCTGTGTTATGGATGGAGCGATCTTGCTGAACTGTCTGTTTGACCAGCTCAGAACCCTCCAGTAGCTCCTGCGGCCCTCAGGGTAAGAGCTGAGCTGTGTAGCATGGTCCTCGAGCACCTCACATGGGCTCCGGCAGCACCCTGGCTCCTCTCTGTCGCAGGCTCCAGCCTCCGTGCTCCTTGCGGGCTCTGCCCTGCGATCCTGCTGGCCCAGCCTCTTCCTGCCTGTGTGCTTGGCTCGGGAGCCTGCTGCCCAGAGCTATTCTCCCTCCCGACCAGCTTAGGACTCCTTTGGTGGCACATCCAGATTCCTTCCCTAGGGGCCTTCCCTCCAGGCTGGGTGGGGAGCACCAGCCCAGGCTCCCGAGCTTTCCCTGGCTCACCATTATTCCATCTCCTTCCCTTTTCCCCACTTTCCTGGGGGCTCCTAAATGGCCAGAGGAGGAGAACACTTCCAAGTGCCTGAGGTGGCCCAGGCACCATCGGAGCCCCTTGCATATGATACCTACTGACCAGTCACCACCCACTTTGTGACAGTCACTGTTTTTAGCTCTATTGCCTGTGAGGGGGTCATCAGGCACAGAGAGGTTAAGCAGTGGTACCCGGGCCACACAGCTTGGGAGTAGCAGAGACAGCCGACTTGCGGGGCTGGTCATGGGGCGGAAGTTCAGGAGTACTTGTTGAAAGATGGCAAGTGGACCCAAGAAGAGAAACGTGGGCCTGAGGAAGGGGACATGACGGAATTCCGGGGCAAAACTAAGCCCTTCAGAAATACCACAAAGAGCCCTCTGGTGCTCGGGACCCATAAGTAGCTGTGGGGATAGGGCACAGGGGGCAGATGGCACAGATTGGGAAACAGGTGCAGAGCTTGCCTCCTACCCGTAGGAGGACTGGTGGCTGACAAGGTAAAGGTTAGGACGGGACTTCTTGGGGTGGGAGAGAAGGCCACTGGATAAGAATGTAACTTCCTGGCATGTGGGATGACCATGGGCACTTCTGGGTCTGAGCTGGAGATCTGGGGACACCAGAGAAGAGAGATAGGATGGTGTCTTCCCCTCGCCTGGCCTTTAAGATGTTCTTTTTTTGGTACCGGGGATTGAACTCAGGGGCACTCGACCCCTGAGCCACATCCCCAGCCCTATTTTGTGTTTTATGTAGAGACAGGGTCTCACTGAATTGCTTAGAGCCTCCCCATTGCTGAGGCTGGCTCTGAACTTGCGATCCTCCTGTCTCAGCCTCCCTAAGTGCTGGGATTACAGGCGTGCACCACTGTGCCTGGCTAAAGATGTTCTCTTTTAATTGGTGCAGTAGGATTCGATGGAATAGTGACATCCATATGTATTCATGCATGTGTATCCCAGGGGGTGATGGTTCCATTTCCCCTCCCCTCCCCTCCTCCTGGACTCCTTCCTCTTCTCTTTTGGTTTTCCTTCTATTTATTTTCATGAGATCACTTAATTTTTCTCTCTCTCTAGCTTCCACATGTGAGAGAGAACATATAACCTTGACTTTCTCCAATGGCTTGCGTCACTTAACATGATGATCTCCAGATGCCTCCATTTTCCCGCACATGACATGATTTTGTTCGTCTTTATGGCTGAGTAAAACCCCTATGGATGTATCACATAAAAAGTTCTTGCGGTGCCACGAGGGAGGCGGGAAGACAGGGAGAGAACTGCGTTCGCGGAAGGTCTGGAAGCTGGGGCCAGCCAGGCTGCTTGCGGACGGAGGAGACCGAGAGCACAGGCGGGAAGAGGGTCTGTCGGCCTTGTGCTCTTACGGGAAGGATTACTGACCGTCTGGGAGACTTCATGAGGCACCAGGCAGGTGAAACCCTTCCAAGAAAACTGGAGAGCATGACAGCCTTGGACCTGGTACCAGGGTCGCGCCGGCATCTCAGTCAATAACTGGAGCCGGCTTTCAGAGGGGGCTGCTTGTTCCTGGAGCACTGGGTGGCTGAGGCCATCCCCCCCTCCGCTCCTGGACCCTTCCTCTCAAAGATGAATGTGCGTGAGTCACACCAGCGTCGGTACATTCCAGGGAGCTGACGCGGGACCATAGCCATCGGGCTGCTGGAGCTTAACCTGTGAGGCCTTGGATGAGTGAATGACATCACTGGTGAAGCTGGCAAGGTTCCTTCTGTGTCCTGGTGGCAGCATTGGGGACTCTTGAGACATCAGGACCAGCCAGAGTCAGCAGAAGCTGTCATGGAATCAGAAGTTGTAAATATGTTCTGAGCTCAGGGCTCATCCGATTCCTGCTCCCTTAGCAGATGGCAGGAGGAGCCGGACTCATAGTGGATAGCAGCGTAGGGCTTTGCTAAGTTGCTGAGGCTGACTTTGAACCTGTGATCCTCTTGCCTCAGCCTCCCAAGTTGCTGGGATTACAGGGGCGCCCGCCAACGCACACAGCAAGTGTGAGAACTTGAGCACATCTCAGAGACACCTGTAAAGGAGAAATCAGAAAGAAGGCCAAACGCATCGCTAGGGAGGTAGGTAAGCATTCAGAGGACGAAGATTTAGAGGAACTTAGGTTCTCACGATGGTAAAACGGGGGACACAGAGTGATTAGGAAAAACTCAAATAAGAGGACTCTCACTCCCTGAGCGGCACCACCCTCTTGGAGCTCAGTCATTGTTATGGTGAGATCCATAAGGGGCTTCTACAAGCGAAAAGAGGTCTGAGCCCCTGGAGGCGACAGTTTGAGGTCTAGTGACCTATTTCCTTTTGACTCCTTTGGCATTAAGAGGCTCAGAGGAGAGGATTTGGTTGGCCTAGGACGCCACCCTATATCGTGAGATGCCCCCAATGGAGAGGATTCTCTCCGTGCCATCCTCCCAGCCCCTGTATGGAGACCATGGCCTTGAGCTCAAGCCCTTGGTCCAGCCACAGTGGCTGGTTTCACTTGAAAGTACAGGAATCCCAGGAGGCTTATGGAAGAGGAGACTTAAGTGACCGGCGGCGATGAGCCCTTGTCTACCCTTCAGTCGATTTAGATTCTGAATTTGAATTCTACCTGTGACTTCATGGTGGGTTGGGCTCCACCCGATTTCATCATGCCCTTGCTCCTGAAACTGATGGCTGGCGTGAGAGAAAGGTGACTGTAACGCCCCCTGGCCTTGGGCAACGTGGCTAGTAACTGGACCTACTGACGATAAACACAGGAAAGGACTCAAGAGACACCTCCGGCCATTAGGCATCAAGGTCTCCTACAGCCTGCTGGAAACCTTTCCCTCCTGGGTGCAAAGCACCGCCTGGTTCAGCAGGAAGGTGGAAGGAGTTTGGGATGGGAGGGGCGCGGGCCGCACTTCTGAGTTGGTGGCGGAAGGTCACCGTGACAAGCTAATTCTTCCATCTCTCCAGACAATTTGATTCTCCCCTTGGGCCCCCGGCAGGCAGGCTTGTGCCCACTTTCTCTGCTCTGTTTTCTTGCTCTCTCTGCCCCCGCAGTTCAAAACCAACCCGCGGGATGCAGACCATCCGGATGACAGGGGAGGCTGACATAGGGAGGGGATTCTACAATGTTGCAATGGAAATAAAAAGTAAAGACACGTTTCACTTATATAGTTTTATTTTTCATTAGATTATTATTTATTATATTATTAAATAATATATTATGTATTATTTTTATTTTTGTTATATCATTTTTATTTTTAAATTTTCAACTTGACTTGAGACGTCCTTTATTTGGGTGGCCTGAAGTTCCAAAGTCTATCTACTCCAAGACAGACTCACCTTGGGCTTGTCTACACGGTGGCAGACAGTGTGGTCCAGCCAACACGGTCACGGCTCCCCAGGGGGGAGGTCTTCATAGTAGTGGCCACCTCAGTGACCTGGGAAGCATCAGGGCACATTGAAATGCAGAATTAAATGAACTGGTCCAGGCCATGCAGAAAGTGTACTTACCCTTTTCTACCTCCAGTGGGCAGCACTCTTTGGCTCCTGCCCGCTGGGGCGCCACAGAGATGCAGGCAGAATCTTGCCAGACCTTTGCTATTTGAAGCAAAGCCAGATTTTGCGTGGGAAGTTCACCGATTTTTTTTCTTTTGATACTGAGGCCACTGAGCCACATCCCCAGCCCTATTTTGTGTTTTATGTAGAGACAGGGTCTCACTGAGTTGCTTAGCGCCTCGCCGTTGCTGAGGCTGGCTTTGAACTCGCAATCCTCCTGCCTTTCAGCCTCGCGAGCCTCTGGGATGACAGGCGTGCGCCACCGTGCCCGTCTAAATCCACCAATTCTTATTTTCCAAAACCGCTGGGCACACCAAGCAGAACGTAACTTTAGGCCAAACGTGGCTGGAGATGGCAGGGTTTAGCTACCAGATGGCTCTGAAGGCACTCAGGGGCCTTCCCAGCATGCAGTAAGCCTTCGGCTCCCGTGAGCTCTCTGCCTCTCGTTCCTGGCCAGGAAGCCTTGGTATCATCTGGAAGAAAAATAAGATGAAGCCCACGGTGGGTGGAGGTTGTCTGTTGTTGTCTTAATGGGTTAAAGTCTCATCATTAAATTTTCCTGGGCAGGTGGCTTTGTGTAGAAGAAATACCGGCCAGACCTGAATACCCTGAAAGCTCTATTAATCTTTCTGTAACCCCATTAACACTCGCTGCATATTTCCTGTGAAAAAGGATTGGAAATGACCACAGCCCACAGTATGGAAATATCTGTCTCGTATCCCGTGGTGGCGGGGAGGCGGTGTGGATGCGCCCCAGGGAGGTTGGCACACGCTCTCTGCAGAATCGTGAAAGGAGGGGGGACAGAGAGGGAGAGAAAGAATCACTTAACCCCAGGAATCTTATAACCTGACAATCATGACAATAGAGTCACCTGTACTCTCTATCTAGAAATATCTATTACCTTGAACCTGAGGTGAGAAGCCTGCTCCCCAGGGGGAATCTGGAAACAGAGATTTATTTGTGCGGCAATAATTGAGGAGTTCATTTGATTCCAGTGTGGATCTTTCCACCACAATCAATTTCACGCTCTGTCATAAATAATGGAGGTCGCCAAGGCAGCCGGGCGGGCGGGGGATCTTGGCTGGTACTGTTGACAGCATTCAGGCAACATCAACAGAGAGACTGAGTCCCCTCCTGTGACAGCGTGCACGGAGAGAGTTTGAGTGGCAGCATGTTCTTCTTCTTCTTTTAACACCCTCCCACCCTTTAATGAGATAGTCATTCAGGCAGCGCCCATTAACTGCTTAGGGAGCAGTGAGATTTCCTTAGTGGGCTCGATACTCTGGCAGTTCCTGGAGCGTGTGCGACTTCACACCCAGCTCCCTGCGGCGCCTGGGCCTGCTTCTTCAGGAAACCATGTCAGTGGAGAATTAATAAGTGGGCCACTATAATTGGCGGAGTTTCAGGGATGCTCTGGGTTAGGTGGCCTGAGGCAGTGAAGGAAATGGTTGTTTGAAGTCTGAATTATCTGAGAAGAGCGAAGAAAGGGTAAGGAAAAAAAAATGAGTCTTGGCTGTTTTATAGAGATTTTTCCATTTCTAATGAAATGAATTGTAGAATTTTTAAGTTTCTATCTGGGAAAATACTGACTTAAATATACCTCCAAGCCTGTTTTTCTTCCCTTGGCTCTTGGGAGAAGGACTTTGCCAACTTCTTTCTGGCCCCAGGGCCTTTGCACGTCCAACTTCCTTTACCTCCTCTCTCTACCTAACTAAGTCTTACTCCAACTTATAGTCCAGGAGATCTCCAGACCAAGCTGAACGTTCTCATTGCAACCTGTCCCATTCTTTCCTAGTATCAGTCATAGTTAAAATTAACAAGAAAAATGTATACATATGAAACTGGTAAATATTCACTTTGTTCCCTAGCCTGAAAACTTGAGGAACCAGGAATGTGTTAGTCATGTTCAAGGTTGTGTTCTTGGCCCTTAACTCAGCACTCAGTATATGGGAAGCACTGAGAAATATTTGTTGGGTAAATGAATAGATAAACGAGAGGATGTCAGATTGGGTCTGGACGTGGAGGTGCCCCTGTGAATTCTTTCAGCCTAGTAGCCCAGCTGATCAGGAGAAAGAGGCAGAGTCCCCAGCTGTTAATGGGGGGCAGCTGAGTCTGCAATTTGAGTAGATTCCAGGATGGTGGTCACCATTCAATAACCAACGCGTGGAGGTCAACTGGGCTGAGCACGGGGGTAAATCTGGAGAGCAAGCTGATGGCTGGCACCATTAGACCGGGGAACCAGGTTGGTCACTGTGAGTGGAGGGTGGCAGAGATTGGGACCTGGAACTCCTGGCTTGATCCATGGGCTGGACGCATCCGCAGAGGAAGGTACGGGCTGGTCATGAAAACTTAGGATTCTGGAAGTGCATCGGGGGTTCCCTGCCTCCTGGGGGAGCAGCACCGTTCATTCCAGAACTGCTGGTGGAGATGAGATTTCTATGACTGCGTCCTGGTCAGGTGGAGCTCAGGGAGCGGGGAGGGCGTAGAGGCTTGGAGGTCACACAGACCCTTCTTCCTCTACCTCAGATCCTCACTTCTGTTTTGGGGGGTCTCATCTTTCTCTCTTCCCCCTTGTGGGTTGGGGGCTCTACCCGCCAAGTCTTGGAGCAAATCAAATGACCCAGGGTCATGACGGTGCATCATACATCCCTGCCTGATGACTGATTCAGGGACAGATACTGGGGCCAAATTAGGACAGTCAGGGGCCAATGGGGTGATGGATTCACCTCCTCCCACTGGCTTTTAACAAGGTAGGATGTGAAGCTGGAAAGGGGGCTTCCATTTTGCCCCAACAAAGAGAGGACCTTGCTAAGGATCTGAGCAGCAACCGAAGGTGAACTGAGGGTGGAGGAGTCAGGGTCCTGGCCCTGCCATTTGCACCCTGCATTAAGATCTGCCTGCAAACACCCCCGAAGCCTTGGACTTGCGTGTTGGGGACATCGGTAACTCCTAGTTGTGTCAAAGGTCGTGTGTGGAACAGGTAGACATGTATAGTTGTCCTATTTTACCCCATCCTGCTCTCAGTTGACTCAAAGAAATAATAAAAATGTATTTTGGCCGGGCACGGTGGCGCACGCCTGTCACCCCAGCGGCTCGGGAGGCTGAGACAGGAGAATCGCGAGTTCAAGGCCAGCCTCAGCAATGGCGAGGCGCTAAGCAACTCAGTGAGATCCTGTCTCTACATAAAACACAAAATAGGGATGGGGATGTGGCTCAGGGGTCGAGTGCCCTTGAGTTCAATCCCCAGTACCAAAAAAAAACAAAACAAAACATCTATTTTGAACCTCTGCCAATGGCTCCATGGACCAAATGCAAATTTGTGGAGTTGTGAAATGTCAGACCTGTCATCATCTAGTCTGATTTCCTCATTTGACAAACGGGGATGTTGAAGCATACGCAGAGATGTGATCTGGTGTACTCATTTATTCATTCGTCAAACGTGTACAGAGAGTATACTGGGTGCTGGGCCATCTGTTGATCGCTGCGTGAGCAAGAAGGAGGTTATCCTGCCTGTGCTCAAGAGACCATGGGTGGCAGAGATGGCCACGTAAGCAAGCAATCGCAGTGGATCCTGGTACGTGGTAGGAGGATGGGGTCAGTACTGCGGAAACATCCAGGAAGGGTCCCTGATTCATCCTGGGTCACGGGTTGGCCTTGACCTTGAATTGATTTTTGGAACATAGTTGGAATTCTAGGGATGGCCTTGGGGTCTAAGGAGATACCAGGCAAAGGAAATAATATCTGCAAGGACTTAGAGATGGGGAGCCAGGCACGGTGTCTGTGCCTAAAATACCAGTGACTCAGGAGGCTGAGGCAAGAAGATCACAAATTTGAGGCCAGCCTCAGCCATGTGGTGAGACTCTCAGCAACGTGGTGAGACTCTCAGCAACTTGGTGAGATTCTGTCTCCAAGGAAACAATAAAAAGGGCTGGGCTGAGACTCAGTGGTAGAGTGCCCCTGGGCTCAACCCCAGTACCAAAAAAGAGGGGGAAAAGGGCTCAGAGGTGGGAGACGGCATGGTTTGAACCTCTGGGGAGCTATGTTAGTGTGACTTGAAGGTCTCTTGACTGGGGTGGTGGGACATGAGGCTGGGGAGGAAGCCCAGCCACTGAGGGACTTTTCTGACGGGCGGAGAGGTTCATCGCTAGCTGGGGCATGTGGATCAAGGGCAGAGATGTAGTCACACGGCAGCTGGGTATATCCGTCCACAGACTCACATGCAGGAAATCTAATCTCTTTGTTTGCTTAGCTCAGTTTATATTGTGAGTTCGAGTCTTCCCATTCCAACATGAGATTTTTCTCCTGTTCTGGATCTTACCTGGAACAAAGGGATTTGGGGGAGTCCATAGGTCTTCAAGGAGTCCATCCACTGCTTGACCAGTCATGAAGATGACAGATGGGGAAGTGTCCACCACCTTTGTTCCAGTGACCCCTCAAGGTCCACTAGCTCCCAGGGACAAGCTAGGCAGAGGACTTTCGGCAAGTTTACGATTCTAGCTCCTCCAGACACACCATGCAGACTTCCCTCCCTTGAGTTTTAATTTCTCTCTGTTAGTGTTGTCAAGAAGCAGGCGTCAGGATCCATGTGCTCCAGCGCTCCCCCATCTCTTTTAGTTACTGCTCTTTTGGTCTGGAGGGAATAGTTTTTCTCTCATATTTCTCACTTTGACCTTGCCAGTGAATCCTATTCTCCTAAGAATTCAGACTTCTTAGAACATGGAACAGAGCTGCAGGAAAGTGTTGGTTTTGGCTCTGCCATTTCTTTCTTGAATAGTTTGGGGGCAGAAAGAAAAAGAGAACAAAAGGAGCTCAGGCAATTTTATTTTACTTTGCTAGAGACAGTTATACCCAGATATTCAGCAGTCAGTGTGGCGAGTGTATTAGGGGGCAAGTTGGTAGGGTGGTAATGTCACTGTATGGCTGTGAGGTGTCCCCTCAAAGCTCATGTGTGAGACCATGAAAGAGAGTTCAGAGGTGACAAGATGGGACTATGAGGTCCTTAACCTAATCAGTGCATTACTCCCCTGGTGGGGATTAGCTGTGTGGTGACTGCAGGCAGGTGGGGTGTGGCTGGCGGAGGTGGGTGTGCCTTTGGGGTTTATATTTTGTTCTTGGTGAGCAGCCTCTCTCCGTGCCTCCTGGTGGCCACGTCCTGAGCGGCTTCCCTCCACCACACGCTTCCGCCATGATGTTCATCCTTACCTTCGGCCCCAAGAATGGAGTTGGCCACCTATGGACCAAGGGCTCTGAAACGTGAGCCCGCACATAAACTCTTCCTCCTTAAAATTGTTTCTGTCAAGTCTTTCGGTCATATTAGTGAAAAGGCTAACACAGGTACGGAGGCCACTTCCACCATCCACAGAGGGGATCTGAGAAAGGGCCGTGCGCAGCTGCTAAAGACCAGGCGCTGCTTCCTGAACCGTCACTTAAATCCCCACAGCAGCCCTACGAGGCTGGCGTCGTTAATCTCCATTTTACAGATGAGTAAACAGGTGAGCAAAGCTGGGCGCTATGGTCTGAAGTCCCCCAGGGTTCCTGTGCTGGAAACTTAATCTCCAGTGGAACAGTGCAGGGGTGGGTTCCAACAGGAGGGGCTTAGGTTAGGAAGATGTGGGTCAATGCTGTCATTGTGGGAATGGGTGACTCATGGTAAGAGTGAGTTGTCACAGCATGGGGTCTGACCCTGGCTTGCTCTCAGGGGGTCTTTGCCCTTCTGCTCTCTGCCATGGGATGAGGCAGCACAAAGACCCCCTTGCCAGATCCAGGACATGCTCTAGGAGTTCCAGGCCTCCAGAACCGAGCCAAATAAATCTCGCTCTTAGAAGTTACTCAGTCTTGGATTTTCCAACAGCTGAACGTGGATAAAGACACTGGGCAATTTGACCAACACCATCAGCAAGTAGGTGGAAGAGTCAAGAATCAAACTCAGGGTTCATTTCATGGTAAACCACTGCACCCTCATGGTAATCCACGACTCGAGAGTTCCTGGATAACTTGTCCAGACTAATGGAAGAAGAGAGGCTGTGACTGGGTTTTGGCCTGTATGAGGGGTGTTTGCTCATGAAGGCGGACACTTCTTTTCTCTGTGGGTTGAAGTGAATGCTGAAAGTCGCAACCTGCTCACTTCTTGAACTTGTTCCATTACTGAATTCAAATTTATTTATAACTGCTAGTGGTTGTGCCCGAGTGCACCACCACCAGGAACTAGAGGTAGGTGGTTCTTCAGGATGGGGTGGCTGTGTGCTCTCCTCAAAGGGGACAGGGAGGTGGGGCAGGGTGCCAGTAGCAGCGGTTTTGAGTCACCAAGGACAACACGGGGAAATCTGTGACCCCTGCAGAGAACTCACCACATGGTCTGGAAGGGGACAGCGTGGGGCAACAGAGGTCTTGTCTCCCTGAGTGCCTCTAACATCGTGTGTCATCTTGAATACCTTACGGGGCCCACTCTGATTCTCTGTTTCCTCTTCTGTAGCTTGGTTCAGTCTCCACAAAGCAGGCAGAGGAATTCTGGGGAAACCTGAGTTGGAGGTCACCCCTCCTCTGCTCAGTTCCCTCCATGGCTCCCTATTTTCCTTGGAGTAAAAGCTAAATCCTTAAAGTGGCCTGCACAGCCCTGCACAACCCAGCCAGCCTCCTACTCCCTGTCTCACAGGGACCACAGACTCTTGCACTCTGGGCTTGGTCCTTGCCGACCCCTCTACCTGGCATGCCTTCCTGGCAGGGAGCTCTGCTTTCCCGGTCTTTCAGAACTTAGCTCAAAATGCTGCCTTTTGGAGGAAACTACCATCCACCTTGTTTACAATGCAGCCAGCCCTCAAGGTGCTCCCCTGCTCTGTCCTATCACATGGTCTGGCCTCGACTTGTGCTTGGACAATACCGAGAGCTTCATGAGCGGTGGCGCTTGTTAGTGGTGTCCTCACTGAACAGAGAGGAAGGGAAGGTCCCTGCTTCCCAGGAGCACGTAAGACCAAGCCAAAGCCAACTGGGCCCCAGGTGTCCTGCTGCCCAGCGGGTCTCCTCCTGGTGACTTTCCTCCTGGGACCTGAGAGGAGAGAGGGAAGAATCTGAGCCCATGAAAGAGCACCATCCATGGTGCAGGTTGGAACAACGTCTCCAACCCCTGTGCTCCTTCCAGCAGCCGTCTCGGTGGACCTGGCCATTGGACATCTGCCTCTCCCCTGCCCCAGGAGCACACTCAAGAGGGGCGTGGTGGAATCCATTCCCAAGACACCGACTTCTCCAACGAGGGATCACCCCAACAGCCTGTGGACCGAAGAGAACAGCCTCTGGAGTGCTTACGTCTGCCCGGGTTCCCTTTCCATTCATCATTTTTCAACACGTTAAAGATATTTTAAACCAATATACCCTTGCGTAGCCCCAATCTGCTGTGTATACATTTTTCTACATTTTTACAAAAGGTAGGATTTAAAAAAAAAATCCTTGTGATGATCTTTTCCCACTCTCATTTTATCTGCTTTAGATAACTTTATTTGTATTTTTGAAATGCTCAAGTGAATGCCAAAGCACTCTAGGGAGCTGGATCTTTAAAATCATACATATATATATATATATATAAAAACCCAATTTACCATTCCAACCATTTTTATATGTATTTTTTAAATTTGTTTTTAGATACACATGACAGTATTTTGACGTATCATACATGGAGGACAGCTTCCCATTCTTGTGGTTGCACATGATGTGGTCCCACTGGTCCTGTATTCATATGTGAACAGAGGCAAGTGAGGTTCCATTCATTCTACCGTCTTTCCCATTCCCATCCCTCTATCCTTCCCCCCACTCTGCCCTGTCCAATCTAGTGAACCTCCCCTTCTCCCTCTCTCCCAGCCGATTGTGAGTCAGCAGCCACACATCAGAGAGAGCATTTGGCCTTTGGTGTTTTTTTGGGATTGGCTTATTTCACTTAGCATGATAGTCTATGTTTCCTTCCATTTATTGGCAAATGCTATAATTTCATTCTTCTTTAAGGTGGAGTAATATTCCACTGTGTATATGTATCACATTTTCTTTATTCATTCATCTCTTGAAGGTCACTCAGGTTGGTTCCATAGTTCAGCTTTTGTGAATTGAGCTGCTGTGAACATTGATGTGGCTGTGTCACTGTAGTATACTGATTGCGAGTCCTTTGGATATGTGCTGAGGAGTAGGATAACTTGGTCAAATGGTGGTTCCATTCCAAGTTTTCTGAGAAATCTCCATACTGCTTTCCACAATAGTTGCACCAATTTGCAGTCCCACCAGCAATGTATGTACAATGTGTACTTTCCCCGCCACATCTTCATCAACACTTATCATTGCTCGTATTCTTGATAACTGCCATTCTGACTGGAGTGAGATGAAATCTCAGTGTGGTTTTAATTTTCATTTCTCTAATTGCTGGAGATGTTGAACATTTTTTCATGTATTTTTGATCTATTTCTTCTTCTGTGAAGTGTCTATTTATTTCCTTTGCCCATTTATTGATTGGATTATTTGTTTTTTTTTGGTGTTAAGGTTTTTGGGTTCTTTATATATCCTGGAGATCAGTGCTCTATCTGAGATGCAGGTGGCAAACATTTTCTCCCATTCTGTGGGCTCTCTGTTCTCATTGTCAATCATTTCCTTTGCTGTGAAGAAGCTTTTTAGTTTGATACCAACCCATTTGTTGATTCTTGATTTTACTTCCTGTGTTTTAGGAGTCTTGCATTCCAACCATCGGTCAATGTTAAAATGTTTCAAGTCTTGTGGTGTCAGCTACATCGTCATGCAGCCACAGCCACCATCCTTCTTCAGAACTTTCTCTCTCTTCCTTTCACTAACTTTGGTTTGAAGTCTACTTTATCTGAAATGAGGATGGAAACTCCTGCTTGTTTACGTAGTCCATGTGAGTGATAAATTTTTTTCCATCCTTTCACCTTCAATCTGTTAGTATCTCTTTCTATGAGATGAGTCTCTTGGAGGCACCATATTGTTGGGTCTTTTTTTAAAATTTAATCTGCCAGTCTGTGTCTTTTAATTGCTCAGTTTAGGCCATTGACATTCAATGTTATTATGGCGACATGGTTTGTATTTCCAGACATTTTGGTTTATTCTTCGGTTTTTAACTTGACTGGGTTTCTCCTTTGATTGGCCTTTAATGTAGCTCCTCCCTCTGCAAGTTTTCATTGTTGTTTATCATTTCCTCCTCATGGAATATTTTACCAAGAATGTTCTGTAGTGCCAGCTTTCTCGCTGTAAATTCTTTTAATTTTTGTTTATCTTGGAAGGTTTTTATTTCATCTTCAAACCTAGAACTTAATTTTGCTGGATATAAGATTCTTGGTTGGCATCCGCTGTCTTTTAGCACTTAGTATATGCTTTGCCATGATCTTCTTGCTCTCAGGGTCTGGGTTGAGAAGTCTGTAGTGATCCTAATTGGCTTCCCT